>NC_041319.1:4318078-4380124 GCF_004329235.1 Podarcis muralis | reverse complement strand
TTGCCATCGCCTTTCTCCCAAGGAGCAGGCGTCTTTTAATTTCGTGACTGCTGTCACCATCTGCAGTGATCATGGAGCCCAAGAAAATAAAATCTCTCACTGCCTCCATTTCTTCCCCTTCTATTTGCCAGGAGGTGATGGATTGGATAGTTTTAGAAAATTGTTACAGTTACGTTGTACTGGAGCTCTATATAAGCAGGGTGACTGAACCCTTCAGTTCAGTTCTGTCCTGGCCTGTGGATAAACAAGAGCTGTTTGAAGAATTGCTATGTCGTCTGATATGTTCACCCACAACTTAACAATTATTATTATTATTATTATTATTATTATTATTATTATTTATTATAACTCCTTTGACCACAGATGCATCCTGGCATCTTAGGTGATGTTGTCCCCATTTTCCACCTCCGCAGGGCACCCATTTGACCCAACCTTCTACCTCAGCCATGCCGTCTCCAATGTTATCTGCTTTGTGGTGTTTGGCCAGCGGTTTGAATATGAAGACAAACAGTTTGTCTTTTTACTTGATGTGATCAACAAATCCTTCCGGCTCGTGACTTCCGCACCATCGCAGGTAATGGAGGCACCTGCTCACCTGGGACAAGAGAATGCATCCATAGCCTCCCGTAACCTGGTTATTTCATGCCCTCCACTTTTAAAAAAATGGCTCGTTTTTATTTGGGTGGGCATAGTATAGGGCCTGGGTATTAAGGGGTCCAGAGCATGGGGTGCAAGACAATGAGGAAGCTTAGACAGTTATGTCTGTTATTCTTCTTCAAAGATGAAGAATTTTTTCCCGGGCCTGATGCGGATCCTGCCTGGGCCTCACCAAGAAGGTCCCAAGTACATGAAGGAGTTAATAAACTTCATCTCTCAGAGGGTCCAGATCCACCGGGAATCCTTCGATCCAAATTGCCCCCGGGACTTCATTGACTGTTTCCTGGCCAAAATGGAGCAGGTACTTGTTGGGGGAACCACGTGTCTCCCAGTTATTGGACGTTGACCTTCTCACCAGTCTTTGTTCTGCATAAAGGGCTCATCCAGACTTCATTTCGTGCTGCATTTCTAGGCACAGGTCCACACTTGAAAGCACCATGTCTAAATGCTCCCCCCTTTTTCTTTTTGGTCCCATGATTTTCCATTACAATCTACTCTTTGCCAATGAATCGGAGCAAACAGCAATCCATGGAAAAACCCAAACTGCCATTTGTTCCGGTCCAGCATCAGGGGTGTGCGGTGGGTGTGGACCGCCTTGGGTGTCACCACTGAGGGGGGGGTGAGAAAATGCTGGGCAGCACTCACCGCGGGGCCTGCAGTGCGCCCAAGCCACACATCTCTCCTGGGAGAGATGTGGTGGCTTAGGTGCCCGCAGGCTCTGCGCTGCCCAAACGGTATGCCCGCTTCTCCCCCCCCCAACTGTAGAGCGTCTGAGTGGGAGGAGGCAGGCAGACTCCGGAGGCCCCGTGGTGTGCCCTGCCCCTATGGGCAGCTCATCCTGCCCCTGGGCACACCGCCCCAGGGCCTGAGCAGCTCCTGCACCAATGTCCAGCATTGAAAAGCGGGTTTTCCTGCTTTTCTTTTTCCTGGCCATGCCAGGAACACCCTGTTACTCCCAGCTGACTGAGGACCCTGCCCCGGGCCACAGACAAGCTCTGCACTGGCCTGGCAATAATAATACAGTTGGGTACCTCTGGTTACTGTACTTAATTCGTTCTGGAGGTCCTTTCTTAACCTGAACTGTTCTTAACCTGAAGCACCACTTTAGCTAATGGGTGGCCTCCTGCTGCCGCCGCGCCCCCGGAGCACAATTTCTGTTCTCATCCTGAAGCAAAGTTCTTAAG
This sequence comes from Podarcis muralis, assembly GCF_004329235.1. Taxonomy (NCBI): domain Eukaryota; kingdom Metazoa; phylum Chordata; class Lepidosauria; order Squamata; family Lacertidae; genus Podarcis; species Podarcis muralis. Next base: position 4,378,283 of record NC_041319.1, on the reverse strand, counting down.
CCGAGGGACTATTTCTGGGTTAGCGGAAGTCTGTAACCTGAAGCATCTGTAACCTGAGGTACCACTGTATTGTTCGACCACACTTTACAAAAGTTAAAAAACTTACAATGGATTAGAATAAAAATTCTATTGAGTCAGATATCTAAGGTGAGGGGGACAAGAAACAGCTGCCATAACATAGTGTAAAAATGAAAAATAGAAATCTACGGCAAACACTTCTTGGTTCCTTACCAAGCCAATCTCAAAAGTAAAGGTAACAGGGACCCCTGACCATTAGGTCCAGTCGTGACCGACTCTGGGGTTGCGCTCATCTCGCTTTATTGGCTAAGGGAACCAGTGTACAGCTTCCTGGTCATGTGGCCAGCATGAACTAAGCCGCTTCTGGCGAACCAGAGCAGCGCACGGAACGTCCATTTACCTTCCCACCGGAGCGGTCAAACACAGATGTCTTCATTTTCATTAACTTGTATCCAGTCAATCTAATTCAGGGACTGTATAAACCAAAATATTTCTATGTAATAGAGGTTTATAATATACAGCACAGTTGTTCTTTCATAATTGATCTAAATATACGGAAAGCAAATCCTGCTGGCCATACACCAGCCTTCCATAAAATCTTTGTGCAGGCATGCTGATTGGCTCCTGGTTGTATAACTTGCTCTCTTCTTCCCTCCTCTTCTTCCTCCCTGTGTCAGGAGAAAGAGAACCCAACTTCGGAATTCCATAATGAGAACTTGGCTGTTACGGTTCTTAACCTGTTCTTTGCAGGAACAGAGACAGTCAGCACCACCCTCAGATACGGACTTCTCATCCTCCTCCGATACCCAGAGATAGAAGGTGAAAAAACAAGACCAAATCTTCCTCACTCAGTCTTGTTTGCCCGTCTTTTGGGCTGCCTTATGGGTTCCTTCCTTGCCAGATAAACCAGGACTCCCTTTTAGCTCTAGCCTATGAAAGTTCCACTGGGACAAAACCCGAACTTTAGCCTGCCCAGGTCCTTTCTTTGATCACCCTGGGGCCAGAAACATCTATGGCAAGCACTCCTACTGTTCTAGGGTTCACACTGGAAACAGTGGTGGTTTGATGTGAAATTGCTGCTGGGAATAATCTGGAGTAGTTTTAGACCATTCGTAGCAGTTTCTTGAGATGATGGGGCAGGTTGTTGGCTTTTGCATGACTGGAAGGTAGCCAACTGTCCAGTGCTAAGAGAGTCACACCTGTTGCTCCATCCACTTTTGGCTTTGGTTCTACCCACCATTGTCATGTGGTCCCTGAAAGGTTCTACACAAAAGACTACAGTCCCTGGTTTCAAAAAGGTCCAACGCTGAATAAAGTTATAGATAATGCTCTCCTGAGTGCATCTTTCGCTGTGCGAACTCTGCTGATAGAGCGTGCACGAGCTCTGGAATGTGGCAAGCTATTTCTGGGGCTCATGTCGCTAATTGACTGATACTGCGTTTCTACAGAGATCGATGGGGCGTCCGGAGACGGTAGGGGGCTTTTTGGACTTTGTCTCCCTGGCAGTATCCCAACATTCCTTACCCCAGTCTAGCCCCTTCTTATCTGTTTTGACTGGCAGCCAGGCTCTCAGGTGGAGAATGGTTCTTTTCATCAGCTTCTACATTAATCCTTTAATTGGAGATGCCAGAAACAGAACCTTCTGTATGCAAAGCATGAGCTCCATTTTGATTTTTCTTTCTATACTGCTCTGATATAAAATATATCAGAATTGGAGAATAGCCTCTACCAAAGGCATCAGGGAACTTTGAAGAAGCACGAACTCAGGATAAAAAGGGAGACACGTTTGGCAAATCTTCACCATGATCAACTTGCCCCCAGAAACCTATGTCCCTAATGTGGAAGGATGTGTGGATCCAGAATTGGCCTCCACAGTCACTTATGGACACACTGTTAAGACCATATTCATGGAAGACAATCTTAATCAGCCAAGAGTGATTGCCAAGGAAAGAAAGGCTATCAAAAATCTTTCCTCCTTCTATAAATGCATATATCTAACCACCTCCCACTGCCTGGGTACCACAGTATATCGTTTTAACCCTTCTCTCTTCTTTCCAGCTAAGGTCCAAGAGGAGATTGACCGGGTCATTGGGAGGAACCGCAGCCCCTCCTTAGAGGACCGGAGTCAGATGCCCTTCACGGATGCTGTCATTCATGAGATCCAGCGCTTTGTAGACGTCTCCCCACTGGCACCTCCTCATTTGGTGACCTGTGACACACATTTCCGGGGCTTCAGCATTCCCAAGGTGCGGTGAGCCATGTGGCCAACAGAAGCATTAGTGCCAGACGCGGGTGGCGCTGTGGGTAAAAGCCTCAGCGCCTAGGACTTGCCGCTCGAAAGGTCGGCGGTTCGAATCCCCGCGGCGGGTGCGCTCCCGCTGCTCGGACCCTGCTCCTGCCAACCTAGCAGTTCGAAAGCACCCCCGGGTGCAAGTAGATAAATAGGGACCGCTTACTGGCGGGAAGGTAAACGGCGTTTCCGTGTGCTGCGCTGGCTCGCCAGATGCAGCTTCGTCACACTGGCCATGTGACCCGGAAGTGTCTCCGGACAGCGCTGGCCCCCGGCCTCTTACGTGAGATGGGCGCACAACCCTAGAGTCGGACACGACTGGCCCGTATGGGCAGGGGTACCTTTACCTTTGACACGCATTTCCGGGGCTTCAGCATTCCCAAGGTGCGGTGAGCCATGTGGCCAACAGAAGCATTAGTGCCAGGTCCAAAATCCTACCTGCAGGTGTACAGATGGAGCTGTGCACATGTGTGTTCGCACCCCCCTGTGAAAGATTAGGAAGCTGCAGTGGCCTAGACCAGGCATAGGCAAACTCTGGCCCTCCAAATGTTTGGGACTACAATTCCCATCATCCCTAGCTAATAGGACCAGTGGTCAGGGGTGATGGGAATTGTAGTCCCAAACATTTGGAGGGCTGGAGTTTGCCTTTGCCTGGCCTAGATGGTTGTGGTTCCTCTTTCCGTCATTTACAGGAAGCAGAAGGAGATGTGCGTCTGTGTAGTGCAGCAAACTCGAGGAGTAATCAGTGAGGCAGGATACCTGTGGTAGAAATGTTGGGATACTGCCAGGTAGACAGAGGCAATCAGGCAGGCCTCCATCGTCGTCTCCGGACGATCACCGGTCTCCCGTGGAAACAGCATCAGTCAATTAGCGACACGAGCCTCAGACACATTCCAAGACTCATGCACGCCCTTCTCAGCAGTCTCCGCAACGGAAGATTCAGACAGAAGAGCATGTTTACAGCTTTATTCAACGTAGGTCAGAACAAAGTAAAAACATGACTGCTTGCATCCGTGTCGAGGAAACAGCCAGAACAAAAGCTATATACAAAACGGAAGTTGCCAGCGAGAACAGTGCTGGGAGTAAACTGTCATGTGGCACACAACAATCATGCCTGACTCTTTTAAGGAGGAATGGAAACTATATCCTAACATCAAATCCCGCCTAAAGACAGAAAAGCAGTCCCTCATCACTGTGGCAGTGGCGTAGCGTGGGGGGTGCAGGGGGGGCCGGCCGCACCGGGCGCAACATCTGGGGTTAGGGCAAATCCGCGGGTTAGGGGGCGCAAATCCACGGGTTAGGGGGCGCAAATTACTTGCCTTGCCCTGGGTGCTGACAACCCATGCTACGCCACTGCACTGTGGAAGGACTTTAGTACGGCAGCAAACTCAGTCACACACAACATCCTGTTATAATTGTGCTGTCTTACCTTAAATAGCCTGAGCCATCTTCACTCCTGCATTTGAGGAGGTTTGAACTAACTACGTTTCTTATTGTATTATTAATGCAGAAAGTTCAAGAGGTTTAGGTGGGTCTGGCACAGGGCGAAAGGCCAAATGCAGGATAAAAGGAAACAGAAGGCCCTGAACTGAATCAGTTGCAGTAATAATAGTAATATAATAATAATAATAATAATAATTAATTTCTTATTTCTACTCTACTCTGGGCAGCTTTCAACAGAACATTGAAAATTTAAAACCTTCAAAGTTCATGCCGCCTTTGGTAGAGGCTACTCTCCAATTCTGATATATTTTATATATCAGCAACCGTTGCTTTTGGGGTCTCTGTCTTTCCTCTCCAGGGAACCACAGTAGTGCCATTCCTGTCGTCCTGCCTGCATGACCCCCAGCACTTTCAGACACCGAGGAAGTTCAATCCTCAGCACTTCCTGGATGAAAGAGGGTCCTTCAGGAAGAATGAGGCCTCCCTCCCATTTTCAACAGGTATTGCACATCAGCTTCATGGTGGGGAGGAACGTATGGGAGGGCAGGCTTGGCTAAACCTTAGAAGGAATTAAGGATGTGAAGGAGGAAAGAAAGAGTGAGAAGGGTTAATTAATAGGAAAATAAGTCTTGGACTGAGCATTGTGTTAGTGTAGCGGGAATCTTTGTCAATAAAGCAGACACAGGCTCTTCCGAGGAAAGCCTTTGCCGCAGCAGGCTTTTCATGGGATCTTTTCCCAAAAGCAAAAAGCCCCAACTCCAACCAGAGCTGGGTATTTATAGTATTGAACAAACAAGTCACATGCATAATATACAGTGGTACCTTGGGTTAAGTACTTAATTCATTCCGGAGGTCCGTTCTTAACCTGAAACTGTTCTTAACCTGAAGCACCACTTTAGCTAATGGGGCCTCCTCCTGCTGCCGCGCCGCCGGAGCACGATTTCTGTTCTCATCCTGAAGCAAAGTTCTTAACCTGAAGCACTATTTCTGGGTTAGCGGAGTCTGTAACCTGAAGCGTATGTAACCTGAAGCGTATGTAACCCGAGGTACCACTGTATGTGCATGTCTAAAGCAAGATTATAAACTGCTACATAAGCAATGGCTGAAGTCCCAATAATCCCGCCCCCACCAGTACATGATGATTTAGAAGCAAGTTTCAAGATTAGAGCCAGACTCTCACTTCCTCAATCCGTTTCTCAGAGACTGCTGTCTTTTGCAAATTCTGGGAACACGTCAACCCTGCTGTAAATATCTCTCCACGGGGGGGCGTTCTCAAGCAGTCTGCTGTTACGGAAAAATCTAGGTGTGAGGCTGCTCAGTCACCCAGCTCGTCAGGCAGAGCTCGCGGGTCCCTGCGGAATAAAGGAAGGTGTCCAGTCACCAAAGTTGTAGACCAAAGTTTATTGCGCAACAGGTTCAAAGAGGAATTTTGGGGGTTTTTTTGTTGTTTTTTTTAAAAAATGATATTTATTACTTTTCCAACAATTTAAACACAACACTACAAAGAAAAAAAAAAAGAACAGAACAATACAATACAATACAAAAACACTACATAACACTGACACATTAAACTAACATAACCAAACAAAAACAGTTTAAAACACATCAAACAATTTCAGTATCTTATCTTTCATTCACTTATTTCCACGACCTCCTCACACCTCCCTTTTTGTATTCCACTTCTATTAGTTGTTTCAGCAATTCCTTTCCATCTTCCTCTGTTTTCTATCCTATAATTATCTTAACACATTCTAACCTTATTTTTCCTTTAATATTCTATTAATCTATTTATACTTAATTCCTTATAACATTTCTACTAAAGCCACATCACTTCATTCCAACATTCTTCTAACATTCATTAATTTTACAATGTTTCTGTAAATAGTCTTTAAACTTTTTCCAGTCTTCTTCCACCGACTCTTCTCCCTGGTCTCGGATTCTGCCAGTCATTTCCGCCAGTTCCATATAGTCCATCAGCAAAGAGGAATTTTGAACCCCGAGGATGGGGTGACAATGACTTTTAAAACTTTCCCACCATATCCCAGAATACAGATCGTATAGCATCATTGCTACATCATTGCTACACCACTGACATGTCACAAAAGGGGAGGGGTAAACAGGGGTTACACTAGTTTGACCTTGGCAAACATGTCCAGACAAGTCTTTGGTACAAGATTAGCATAAGCAGACATGGCAGGGCAAGACCCAGGTATAAGATTAGCAGAGGCAAACACCTCTGGAGTCCCATCACCCAAAGTACAATAGAACTTCCTTTGCATGTCTGGACCCCTTGGCAAGTCTGGTGATGGGATTAGGCTTTCCTTGGCCAACAATCAGCTCAGCAATTGTCACCTTTGGGCACTTCCTGGAGTAGGAAGTGTGTATACATGTCCTCACACTTGAGGAGCTGGCAGGGGAAAGAGTCGTTTTTTCCAAGGGCAAAATAGTGTTGAAATGGAGGAAACTGGCAAAGGAGTTGATTTTATATAATTGTTAAAGCTAGGTAACTTCCCTGAGCTGTCAAGTCGAAAAGATACATTTATGCATAATATTTGTAACATTTAACAACTTTAAAGATGTGCCCCCCCCCCCGTAATTTCCGTAACACTGCTCACAAAGGACCGCTGAGATAGCCAGGGACCACTGGGGCAGGTAAATCCCACCGTGTTCTGTTACATGGATAGTATGCATGTTGGGGATCCGCATTACATGTAGCCATTTGCACCATGTAGCAACCCATGACCCAGCTGTGAGCTAAATCTCCGTGATTCACCTATTAGCTGTATTCCTGCCCCAGTGGGGCAACCTGCAAAATCATCAGTTTCATAAGAACTGTTTCAGTTTCAGTTTGCAACAGATTACCATAACTCCTCTATTAGAAACACACTCAAGGAGTTATAGGGACACACATTATCACATTTATTGTGGCCCTCTGGGCCACCACCACAGTTGGAGGAATAACGTTTTAAAATTAATATTATTACAGTGGTACCTCGGGTTACATACGCTTCAGGTTACAGGTTACTCCGCTAACCCAGAAATGGTACCTCGGGTTAAGAACTTTCCTTCAGGATGAGAACAGAAATCATGCTCCACCGGCACGGCGTCCCGCTGCCGCCGTCTGGAATGGTCCGGAAGACCGTTCTTAACCTCCGCTAACCTCAGGTTAAGAACAGTTTCAGGTTAAGAACGGTCTTCCGGAACGAATTAAGTACTTAACCTGAGGTACCACTGTATTATAGGGATGTGGGTGGCGCTGTGGGTTAAACTACAGAGCCTAGACTTGCAGATTAGAAGGTCGGTGGTTCGAATCCCCACGACGGGGTGAGCTCCCGTTGCTCAGTCCCTGCTCCTGCCAATCTAGCAGTTCAAAAGCACGTCAAAGTGCAAGTAGATAAATAGGTACGGCTCCCGCGGGAAGGTTTTCCGTGTGCTGTTCTGGCTCACCAGAAGCAGCTTAGTCCTGCTGGCCACATGACCCAGAAGCTGTACGCCAGCTCCCTCGGCCAATAAAGCGAGATGAGTGCCGCAACCCCAGAGTTGTCCGCGTCTGGACCTAACGCTCAGGGGTCCCTCTACCTTTACCTTACCACTGTATCATAATTACCAGGACAGTGCAGAGCTTGTCTGTGGCCTGGGGCAGGGGTCCTTGGTCATCTGGGAGTAACAGGGTGTTCCTGGCATGGCAGCGTAAGTCTGGAGGGGCCCCATGGCCAGCTTATCATTCGGAAGCCCAGGGCAAGTGCCCCCAGCTGCCCCTCCCACCCTTTGCACGGGCCTGCATGTAGAGGAGCGGAGACGCAACTCCGGTTCACCAGATTACAAGTCTACCACTCTTAACCTCTACACCACTCTGGCTCTCTCACTGGCTGATTATTATTATTACTATCAAATTTGTATACTGCCCTTCCCCCGAAGATCATAGGGCAGTTCACAACATAAAAAATACAAAATGAAAACACAAAATACATAATAAAATCCTATTTTTTTGTTTCTCCAGGGAAAAGGGTCTGCCTTGGCGAAGGTTTGGCCCGTATGGAGCTCTTCCTATTCCTCACAACAGTGTTGCAAAACTTCCACCTAAAATCCCTCCAAGAGAGGGAGGAAATAGACATTTCAGCGGATGTGCGAGGCAGTTCAAAGCTTCCCCGGCCTTATAATCTTTGCGTGGTTCCCCGGTAAATGGTCCCTGCTGCATGAGCGCTGAGATATTTGGGGGATTCAGGTGCCTCTTCTATGTCTCTCTCTCTGATTGGGAGATAATATTTACACAATGAAGGTTCGTGGCTGGGAAACTGCTTTGAAAATCACTGTGACTAAAGTGTGTTATGTGTAGAACTCAATATAAAAGGAGTCTGCCCTGCTTGCGCTTCTTCTGTTCTTGATTTTTCTCATGGTAGAAAAAGAAAAGAGTATTAAAGCAACAAATAGGTGAGGTGGCTCACTCAATATTTTATACTGTGGGAGAAACGCAGAATGTCTTAAGAGGAGAATTTAAGATCTTTAAAGAAGATATATGTGAGTACACAGACACATTGGAAGAAGTGCCTGGGATATGCAGGGTTGTGCATGCTTCAGTTTAGTCTAAACACCTTCTCTCTGTCTCTGAATGGAAGATAACACAGTACATACCTTGGCTGTGAGTCCTGGAAGACCTGCTCGCTGCCTTGCAGGATTTTCTACACCTTGCTTGGGAGGGCCATCTTTAGTGCAGAACCAGGCCATTAAGTCTGAGCCTGAGCTTCCACCAGCCACGAACCACCCCATAAAATGCAGTAATCTAACCTAGAAGTCAACAGATCATAGGCAGCAGAAGTCGGCTGAAGCCTTGTTTTTCTGCAATGGCTGGAGATGGAATTAAAATTGGGGTCTCACCCTGACACAGGGCTCGTCCACGCTTCTGTTTTCCCATGTTTTCTAGGCATGGGTCTGAGAGGTTTTTAGTTTCCCTCACGGCTTTCCCTGGGAAAACCCCCTGCTTACTGCTGTCAGGGACGCGGACTTATAAAAAATATTGGGGGGGCCCGGGAAAGCTCATGAATAATAAATAAGCTCATGAATATGCAAATAAAGTGGCTCCGGCCCTAAATAGGGCAAGCCACGCCCCCCCAGCCAGCCGATTGGCTGGCTGGGAGGTGTGGCCAGTCGGGATTCCCCTGTTCTCGCGGGGGCTGAAACCGCCAGGAGGAAGGAAATTCCCCCCGGCAGTGCCTTGGCAGTGGCGGTGGTGCTGCGAAGCAGCGAGGCAGGAGCCCCCACCCCCGGCGCCCGAGATTATTGGGGGGCTGAGCCCCCCCAAAAAATTTTTTGAGGGGGCTCGAGCCCCCTCAAGCCCCATGGGGTCGGCGCCTATGACTGCTGTATCATAACAAACATCAACCAGGTTTTCTGCATTGCATCCATTGCATTTTTCAACAAAGACTTTGCTGAAGGAACATAGGAAGGCAACAGGGAAAACCCAGAGGAATTTGCTGGGTTTAGATGTCACCGCTGATGAATTACTATTTTCCCAGTCAAACGATCAAGTTAGCAGAATAAACATGGAAGCACACTGTTTGTTGAAAACCCAGCCGTTGTAAGTTGGGTGGGGTGAGAAGGTACATAAGGAAAGTCCTCAGAAGCTAACCCTGGACATATGTCCTTTTAATTGCTTCCAGCCCACCATCTACTGCTCCCTTCCCGAATTCCACACACCCCTCCCCTTCATGTCCTTTTTGCTGCTTTCGCTCATTCCACACATTCATTTCACTTATTCATATTTATTTAGGATTCCATACCCAGCAGAACCATCCCTGTTTGGCAGGAGGAACCTACAGTTGCTTTCATCCAACATCATAGCCTGTAAATGAGCCCCAAAGTTCTTGCAGAAGTGGGGCAGGGGAACCTCGGGAGAAATCCATGGCCATCAGACCGTGCATCCATCGCCCCCACTTTCTGTTTGGCCTTTCATCACTTGTCAGGGGGTGCGGGGAGATAGGCGCTTTCTCTCTCTCTTGCCTTTCAGGTGTAGCAGGCTGCCCAGAAGAGGCCAACTGGGAGGGCCTGGGGGAAGGTTTCTGGGGCGGTTCTTCTTCCAAGCAGAAACAGCAAGAGGAGGAGAATGCCCACAGACCAGAAGACCCCCAGCCAAGTCCTCATCCCTCCCCCCCTCTCTCTGTGTACCAAAGCCAGGCTCCTTGTTCCTGACTTCTCTGCACCCAGAAGGAGGAAGAGGAAGTGAAAAGCAGACAAGTGGTTTGCTATAGTCACTGCTGGCGATGATTCCAACACATCCTGAAATACTTTCCAGGCCAGGATCAAGGTTTGTTACGGAATAAAAACAAACCTCTGTGTACAACCACAAATCAGAACTTGGGTGGGGTCTCCAAACATTTACAATTATTACGAAGCTGTTCAATTAAAAAAAAATCTAGAAATTGCAGTTGAAAACAAACAAAAGTGGATCAAATTTGAGGATGAGGCAAACAATGGTGCAGGAAGATTTGGAATTTTCACAAAGAATGTAATCAAAGATTTGAAATCTGCAATAGGCCCCAGGAAATTGGCATTAGGTATATGGAGGAAATGGCAACCTTTATGGTTAAAAAGGATTTCTCTAAGTGCACCCTTAGAAAGCATTTGTGAGGTAATAGATGATCCCAAATGGTGGAAAATTCTAAACACTAAGGGATATCTTATAGTTAAAGATACGCATAGAGGAGAGTCCTTAAAGTCATTTCAGGAAGTAATATAGAACATAGGTAACCAATATTGGTTAAAAATTGGAGGACTATACAACAAAATTTCCAAAGTCCAAGAGATAGGAAATATGAGTTTAGAAGAGCCAATAGAGGAACTATACAAACAAATGGAAAAAAACGAAACAAGGAATGATAGGTAAAATCTATAAGAGAATGATTACAAATAAGAAACAGACAACCCAACTTATTCCAAAGATGTAGAGTAAGGAAGAACAAGTTAGTGAATCAACGGTCGAAAGGATAATGAAAGGAATAGATGAGATTAAAGTAAGCAAATTTAGAGAGCTGGAATTCTAATTCTTTCTAAAATGGTACAGAACTCCGGCCCAGCTAGCTAATATGGTAGCAGGATTGAATTCTAACTGTTGGCACTGTAAACAAAAGCATTAGTTTTAAGAGTTGTCTTAAATGTCAGAGCTCATTTTTTTTATTTTTTGGAAGGAGGTAAGAGGCGGTAGACAGATCCTCTGGATACTGGGGGAAGTTGAATTTCTCAGAAATTTCAGAGTGTAGGGTTGGCTCAGCTATGTCCAGACCAGCAGTGGGGCATCTCCAATTAGGCCTATCAGACTGTACCTTTTGGCCCCTGAAGCCCTTTTGGCCAAGCCACACATCGCACCCTACCTTTGGCATCATGGATGATGTCAGGTGTGGGGCAGGTAGAGATGCGCCTGGGCTGAAAGGGGTTTTGCAGCACCTGAAGATAAATCCTTGTGCAAAGCGGTTTTGTTTTGGTTCTTACACTTAAAGAAAGAAAGAGAAAATAAAGAAATAAAGCCTCATGGCTGCTTGAACCAACAGCAAGTGTCTCTGTACCTTCCTGGCCACATTTCCTGAGTCAGAAGACTCCTGGGAATGATGCTCTTCCCTTTAAAGCCCAATACAGCCTAGGAACCTCGTAGCTACGGGACCGTCTCTCCTGGTATGCCACACGAAGGACATTGCGGTTTGCAAATAACAACATCCTGGAGATCCTGGGCCTCGGGGAGAAAAGGCTGGCCTTGAATTTCAGTAAGACCCAGAAGCTCTGTGCCTGGTATGACCCCACAGGATGCACTCCTCTAGAGTCGCCTCTGCCCGCTGAACCCAGAGGCGCTGCTATTGCTGGGAACAGACTCAGCCTCCCCTATGCAGCAAAGGTCTGGCCAATGAACAGCCCAAGTACATGAAACTATGTAGACTTTCTCCCCAAAATAATGTCACTGAATGAACTTTTCTTCACTCAGATCATTGCCCTGGGGCAATCGGGGGGGGGGGGAATTAACCTCTCTAGTCATGAGGAGTGTCCTCTGTTGCCTTCCTTGCTGATACCAATGTGGAGAGGACACCAAAGTGTGCTGGCAAAACTCATAATAGATAAGTTATGCAAACTGACCTTTCTCCCTGTTATTCTTAACACAGGCTCATTCGTGGAAAATAGTTAATCTTTAAATGAGTTCAGGCTCCTTGGATTTATAGGCAGCGCTTGGGATGCCCATCCACTTCTTTGCAGAGCCAAAGTACCAGGAGCAGCAAAGTCAAGAGGGCCGTCAGCTCCCAAATGGGCCTCTTTGGAGTGTTGCCCTTCTTGCTGGTCTCCTGCATCACCTTCTTGCTTATCCTAATCCGGAGGAGAGATGCCACAAAGGGCAAACTGCCCCCGGGCCCCACCCCATTGCCCTTGGTGGGCAACTTGCTCCAGTTGGATGTTCGGAACATCGTAACATCTTTTCAGAAGGTCAGTGTGGGTCTCTGCTGCCAGCAGGGCTGGGGTCTGCTATGTGAAGGAGGTGTCCCAGTGCCATTCGGAGTGGAAGAGGAGGAGCTACCCCTAGGCAGGATTTGTTACTGCAGAAAAAGAGGAATCTGTCTTATACAGATTCAGACTATTGATCCATCTAGTCATGTTTTCTTCTGCTCTGCACTGTCCGGCAGTAGCTCTCCAGGGCTTTAGATGGCAGGGACTGGACCTGGGTCCTTCTGCATGCAGAGCATGTGGTCTTCCACTGAATCACACTGTGCTGGTCCCAGGGGGGTTACCGTGCGGCGTGGTCTGAGTCCGGTCCTGGGTCGAGGGTCTGGAGGCTGTCTGTCAAGGGCGAAGCGGGGTCCAAGGCAAGGAGCTGGGCGTGGTCAGGAACTCCGGAAGAACAGGTCAGGGTGCTGACAGGAACAGGTTTCCAGCGATGTTGCTCCTGCAACCTGGGACTGGGCTGATTGGCCTTTATCTCCTCTAAGGCCTAGGGCCCACAGGTGGCTCGCATCTCCTGGCCTTAAGGCGAGCACTCCTCCTGAGAGAACTTCGTTCCCTCCGCCTCTCTGCCCTGAGCCTCTGCAGCTCAGGAGAGGCTGGAGGGTTACTGGACCTAGAGGCAACCTCACCTTCCCCTGACAGGTCTGGGAGAGGAGCACCTGCAGGCAATGGGTCCTCAATCACCTCCGGAGCCAGAGTGGATTCATCTGGTGTCTGCTCCTGAGGTGCGGGCCCTTCAGATTCAAGCCCCTGCCTCAGATCAGCCGGCCCTGGAGGTGGGGACTCCTCACGCTGTTGCTTTCCATCCAAGTATCAGGTGTGTTCTTTGTCTCTTGGCAGCTCCAGGAGCAGTATGGCTCAGTCTTCACTGTCTACATGGGCTCCCGGCCAATTGTGGTGCTGTGCGGTTATGGAACCATAAAGGAAGCACTCATAGATAATGCAGAAGCATTTGGAGGGAGAGGACTGATGATGGGTATGGATGAAAGCATCAGGGATTATGGTAAGTGGCAGCTTGAAAATAGAGTGTTTGTAGCAGAAATGAATGCAACCGAAAGCTGGGATGGGATAAATTTATCTTGCAATATTAGAGGAAGGGCCATAGCTCAGTGTCAAGAGTACCTGCTCTGAATGCAGAATGTCCCAGCTACAGTCTCTGGCATTTACTTGAAACAATGGAGAGCAGGCGCCAGTCAGTATACTGGACGGACCACATGCCTGACTCGATAGAAGGCAGCTTTCTATGATCCCTGTCTTTTTCTTCTTATTTTTGAACATTATCCATGTAAACCCAATAATAAAATAGGACTTCATGAGTCAAACATATAAAAAGTAAGCTGCTGAATTACAACTCATTACCAAACTTAAAACCATGGAGAAACCAGGCCTGAACAAAGACATTGGATTCTTATCTCATTATACATGACAAAGCCATTTCTCACCTTCTCACCCCTTGCTTTTTCCTGTAAGACCTATTGCAGTCGTTAAGAGTCATCAACAGGCTCATCTCAGCTATCTGCCAATCACCCATTCCCACCACCCTTCTGAGTAATACCCCTCCCCACCTTCTCACTATATAGAAGGATCTGGCAACTTCTGTTTCAGTGTATCTGAAGAAGTGTGCTTGCACACGAAAGCTCATACCAAGAACTACCTTAGTTGGTCTTTAAGGTGCTACTGGAAGGAATTTTTTTTATATATAAAAAGTAAATCAAACCAAGCCCAGCCTGGGATTCTACATCCACAAGAAGCAACAATAAAGCAATTTATCTGGATATTTGCGATGAGATAACATACAAGTGGAGAGTACCATCATAATAAATGAGAAAACAAGAGGTGTGGTGCACTTGATGTACAAGATATACCAAAACATGAACCTATATCTGAAGCCACCAGAGGGAGAAGGAGCACTATGATTCTATAATTTAATATAGCTCAGGACTACTTTTAGCCTGAAAATTGCATTCCACTATAGGAAACTTTTCAGTGATGTGCATGACTGTGGTAAGTGGTGCTGGAGCCAAGGTGTGGGGGGAAAGAAGAGGAAAAGGTTTGCATGGCCTTTCCTTCCTTCCTTCCTTCCTTCCTTCCTTCCTTCCTTCCTTCCTTCCTTCCCCCCCTTTCCCCTTCTTTCTGCCACACACACCTCATCCTACCATCTGTTCTATTCTCAGTATTCATAGAATCATAGAGTTGGAATAGACCACAAGGGCCATCGAGTCCAACCCCCTGCTAAGCAGGAAACACCATCAGAGCACTCCTGACATATGGTTGCCAAGCCTCTGCTTAAAGACCTCCAAAGAAGGAGACTCCACCACACTCCTTGGCAGCAAATTCCACTGTCGAACAGCTCTTACTGTCAGGAAGTTCTTCCTAATGTTTAGGTGGAATCTTCTTTCTTGTAGTTTGGATCCATTGCTCCGTGTCCGCTTCTCTGGAGCAGCAGAAAACAACCTTTCTCCCTCCTCTATATGACATCCTTTGATATATTTGAACATGGCTATCATATCACCCCTTAACCTCCTCTTCTCCAGGCTAAACATGCCCAGCTCCCTTAGCCGTTCCTCATAAGGCATCGTTTCCAGGCCTTTGACCATTTTGGTTGCCCTCCTCTGGACACGTTCCAGTTTGTCAGTGTCCTCCTTGAACTGTGGTGCCCAGAACTGGACACAGTACTCCAGGTGAGGTCTGACCAGAGCAGAATACAGTGGCACTATTACTTCCCTTGATCTAGATGCTATACTCCTATTGATGCAGCCCAGAATTGCATTGGCTTTTTTAGCTGCCGCGTCACACTGTTGGCTCATGTCAAGTTTGTGGTCAACCAAGACTCCTAGATCCTTTTCACATGTACTGCTCTCAAGCCAGGTGTCCCCCATCTTGTATTTGTGCCTCTCATTTTTTTTTGCCCAAGTGCAATACTTTACATTTCTCCCTGTTAAAGTTCATCTTGTTTGTTTTGGCCCAGTTCTCTAATCTGTCAAGGTCATTTTGAAGTGTGATCCTGTCCTCTGGGGTGTTAGCCACCCCTCCCAGTTTGGTGTCATCTGCAAATTTGATCAGGATGCCCTTGAGTCCATCATCCAAGTCGTTGATAAAGATGATGAATAAGACCGGGCCGAAGACAGAACCCTGTGGCACCCCACTAGTCACTCTTCTCCAGGATGAAGAGGAACCATTGATGAGCACCCTTTGGGTTCGGTCAGTCAGCCAGTTACAAATCCACTGAGTGGTAGCATAGTCAAGACCGCATTTTACCAGCTTCTTTACAAGAACATCATGGGGCACCTTGTCGAATGCCTTGCTGAAATCAAGGTAGGCTACATCCACTGCGTTCCCTTCATCTCCCAGGCTTGTAATTCTGTCAAAAAACGAGATCAGGTTAGTCTGACATGACTTATTTTTCAGAAATCCATGCTGACTATTGGTGATCACAGCATTCCTTTCTAGGTGCTCACAGACTGTTTGCTTAATGATCTGCTCCAGAATCTTCCCTGGTATTGATGTCAGACTGACTGGGCGATAATTATTTGGGTCCTCTCTTTTCCCCTTTTTGAAAATAGGGACAACATTTGCCCTCCTCCAGTCTGCCGGGATTTCGCCTGTTCTCCAGGAATTCTCAAAGATGACTGCCAGTGGTTCTGAGATCACGTCTGCCAGTTCTTTTAATACTCTTGGATGCAGTTCATCTGGCCCTGGAGATTTGAATACATCTAAACTAGCCAAGTATTCTTGTACTATCTCCTTAGTTATTCTGGGCTGTGTTTCCTCTGCTGAATCATTTGCTCCAAATTCTTCAGGTCGGGCATTGTTTTCTTTATCGGAGAAGACTGAGGCAAAGAAGGCATTGAGGAGTTCAGCCCTTTCTGTGTCCCCTGTTTGCATTTCACCATCTTCTCCTCTGAGTGACCCCACTGTTTCTTTGTTCTTCCTTTTGCTACGAACATACCCATAAAAGCCTTTTTTGTTGCTTTTAACCTCTCTAGCAAGCCTGAGTTCATTCTGTGCTTTAGCTTTTCTGACTTTGTGTCTACATGTGCTGGCTATTTGTTTGAATTCCTCTTTGGTGGTTTCCCCCCTTTTCCATTTTTTGTACACATCCTTTTTTAATCTTAACTCAGTTAAAAGTTCTTTAGATAGCCACCCTGGCTTCTTTAGGCACCTTCCACGTTTCCGTCTCATTGGTATTGCCTGAAGTTGTGCTTTTACTATCTCCCTCTTAACAAACTCCCAGCCATCATGAACTCCCTTTCCTTTTAGTATTACTGTCCATGGGATCTCACCCAGCACTTCCCTAAGTTTTATGAAGTCGGCTTTCTTAAAGTCAAGAAATTGAGTCCTAGTATTTCCAACACTTATTATCGGGCAAATGATAGATTTTTGCAAGCTTGACTGGTGTCATGTATCACCTGTATATCATTTTCATAATATTCTCTCTTAAGGCATTACATGCCGTGAACTTCATACCTGTGGTCCATAACTGTTCCCAGTCAGCCATCATAATGTTATGTCCAACATCTTGTGCCCATTTAATCATAGCAGATTTCACCGTTTCATCCTGAGTATTCCATTTCAACAGCAAGTTATACATTCTTGACAAAGTCTTAGTTTTGGGATCTAACAGTTCTGTTTCCAATTTTCTTATCCGCATTGTATGCCTCCATTATTTGATAATAATGAAGCCAATCTCGCACTTTATTTTTTAGTTTTTCAAAGCTCTGCAATTTAAGCTGCTTCTTCTCTCTCCCTTCACAGCTGCCTCTTCCTCCCTGCCCTCATTCTCACCTTCTCTCTTTCCATCTTCCATTTCTTTCTTGTTGCCACTGGAAAGCCAAACTCTTGTTGGGATGGTTAGGAGGTCCCAGGAAGGAGAGCCATAGACCTGGTGGTTGGTTCCTGCGGTCCAGAGGCCTGCCACCCCTGAGCTGATTCAAGGCAATGAAATTATACCACAAGTCTGCTACCCTGCTGCTCATGCCAACTGTCCCTCCATCTTTCTGTGCAGTTACTACCATGCCAGGGTTTCCTCTATAACTACTGCAATGCAGGGGGTTGGACTAGAGGACCCCTGGGGTCCCTTCCATGTCTACAATACTGTGATTCTATCCCTCTTCATCTCAGAGAAACCAGAAAAACATTGCTTTTTCCACTGTTCTCTGTGTGGCCCCTTCCGTCTTCTTTTGGACCTGACTTGTAGTGAAGAAAATGTCCCCCCTGGAACATATGGCTGCCCCTGTGAGAACGGGATTGTTAAACTAGAGGGAGGTTCTGTGTGCCATTGTTTTCCATGTAGCACCTCCATCTTTTCTCCTCGTCTTCTGCCTTTTCTGTGGTGTTTTTCTCCATTTCCAGGCGTGGTTTCCACCAACGGGGAACGGTGGAGGCAGCTGCGTCGCTTCTCCCTCACAACCCTGAGGAACTTTGGGATGGGGAAGAGATCCATCGAGGAGCGGATCCAGGAGGAGGCCCAGTTCCTGGTGGAAGCCCTGAGGAAAACGGAAGGTGAACGTTTCCCCTCGGAAGGGGTGTGCTTTTGGACATTGTCGCAGCAGGAGGCGAGGAAAACGAGGTTGTAACTGAGGAACGGCCGCTCATCCTGCCATGCTTTCCTCACAACCGTTCAGTCCCCTGTCAAATAAGTGGGTCTGGCTTTCCTCCTTTGTAACTGCCGCTTTGCCCACAGAGTTTGTCATCTGGTTTCAGGAGATGGCGTTAGTCCCTTAGGAAGATTGTGGCGTATACAGTGGTACCTCGGGTTACATACGCTTCAGGTTACAGACTCCGATGACCCAGAAATAATACCTCGGGTTAAGAACTTTCCTTCAGGATGAGAACAGAAAACGCGCAGCGGCAGTGAGAGGCCCCATTAGTTAAAGTGGTGCTTCAGGTTAAGAACTTTGCTTCAGAATAAGAACAGAAATCGTGCTCTGGCGGCACAGCAGCAGCAGGAGGCCCCATTAGCTAAAGTGGTGCTTCAGGTTAAGAACAGTTTCAGGTTAAGAACGGACCTCCGGAACGAATTAAGTACTTAACCCAAGGTACCACTGTAAAGGATCTCCTTCCTCCTTGTCTTCCAGCCCAGATGTGCAAAAAAGGGTTTAATCACCACAGAGGGGTCCATTGTGGTGCCAGATTCTGTGGTTTTCTGAGCACCCGGCGCCTTCCCTCAGAAACTCAGCCAGATGAGTGGGGTATAAATGATACATTATCATCATTATTATAAACCATAGGTAGGCAAACTGAGGCCTGGGGGCTGGATCCGGCCCAATCGCCTTCTCAATCTGGCCCACGGACAGTCCGGGAAGCAGCGTGTTTTTACATGAGTAGGATGTGCCTAAGGGCCTAGGGGCATAGGAATTTGTTCATTTCTCCCTCATAAAATATAGTCCGGCCCCCCACAAGGTCTGAGGGACAGTGGACCGGCCTCCTGCTGAAAAAAATTCCTGAGCGCAGTATAAACCTTGGGCTTGTCTGCCTCTGTTCCCTCTTCCCTCAGAGACTCAAGGGGTGAGACATCTGGTGAGGAACCAAACGAGTCCCAGGATTGTTTCTGTGGAGAAATAAGACCCATTTTTCTTTCTCCTCAGACCAGACAAGGGATGTGAGCAAACTGAGCAGAGGCAATGGAGCCATCCTCTAGCGGAGTCCTTTTCCCGCCTTTCCCGCTCCCTTGCCATGAAGAGGCTTGATGAACGCCAGGCTCAAAATGGCTGCCTTTCTGCCAGGAGCTGCCTCTTCCTTTCTCCCTTTCTCTCTCTCCTCAAGGCCTGGAGGGTCAGGGGAGCCTTTCCAAGGCCATGGGCCTTTAGAGGGCCACAGGAGTTGCCTCAGGATTTTGTTTTTTAAGGAGGATTCAAAAGGTTTTCCTGCCCTCTTTCTTCCCCCTGGAGTAAGCCGTTCTCAATGGCCCTTCTGAACAGCTACCGTCCGGAAAAAATTAATGACTACACATGCCTTGTTCTGAAATAAATTAATCACTAAACACGCCTCACGAGTCCCTGAGGAATTTGGAAGGTTCCCCAGAGGATGGCTTGGAATTGCATTGCTGGGTGAAACTGCAAGATGGCCTTGTCCCTTTTCCTTGTTTCCTTAGGCTTTTCCCTCAGCTATTGAAAAGGCAAATCTGCCTCTCTTTTACCACAGCTTTCCAAGTCATTGTCTTAAGGATCTCTTGAAATTCACATATGTAGCCTTCTTAGGCCCTTTAAACCAGTGTTTCCCAAACGTTTTTGGGCAACGGCACACCTGTTTACTGAAAAAAAATCTCGCGGCACACCACCATTAAAGCCCCGCCCCGTGACGTCAGCGCGCAGCGTCACGCCGGGAGGGACGCACAAAAGTGAAAGTTTTTTCCCTCCCCCTTGCTGGGGAACCTCCAAGCTTTGGGGGTGGGAGGAGGCAGCAGAGCGAGGGACTGAGGGACGGCGGCAACTGAGGCGGCGGCGGCTGAGGCAGAGCTGGGAAGGGGGTTTCCAGGGGACACGGCAGCTCCTCGAAAGGCTTCTCTCAGCTGCGCTCAATCCGCCTCGGAGAGGATTTCCCCTCCGGTCCCATGCGTTCGTTTGGGGCATCGCTCCGGCTGCTCCCTCTCCCGCCGCGCAGGAGCGATGCCTCTCTCTGGCTCTCCCTCCGCGCAGGCTGAGGGAGGGAGGGAGGGGCGCGTGTGACCCGTCTCTGCTGGGAGACCAAACCCAGCGAGGCAGAGTCGCGCGGAGGCGCCCAGGCAGCGCTGCCGGCTGCGAGGAGGAGCGCCAGGCAGCAGCAGGAGGCGCGGCCTCTCCTCGCCACCGCCGCCCCGCCTCTCGCCGCCCGACTCGCCCGCCTCCCTCCAGGCATCTCGCGGCACACGAGGCAACGTCTCATGGCACACTCGTGTGCCGCGGAACACCGGTTGGGAAACACTGCTTTAAACCATGGGTAGGAAAAATGTTGCACCCGAGCTGCGACGAAAAGGAGCCAAACGACACCAAGGGGTTAAATCCAGAGAAAGAGATTTATTCTGCCATCCCGGGTGGGCAGAGGAGCAAGTGTGATAAATCACAAACAAGCACGAAGTTCACAGGCATTGCACAGAGTTTATATCCCCCTTTCTAGTTCCCTCCCCCTTCTTCAAGAGTCCTGCCCAGGAGTTCCTCTGAGCATGAACAGAAAGCTGTCTTGGGACCATTTTTGGACTTTTCCCAGGAAGGGGTGAGAGGGTTTTCAGAGTGTTCCCGTTGTTTCATTCTTGTGCTTTGGCATGGTTCCCGGACAGAAAGCAAGTTGCAATGTGGTTCTTTAGCAAGGCCAAAGGCTCTGAGAAAGGCCTGAGAAGACAATGGGCTCTGTTCTCTACCTTGTTGCAATCTTTTTTTTAGTTACAGCAAGCGCAGAATGCTTAGCTAATGCATTTTGTCTTAGAGGAAAATGCAGTTTTTAAAATGCTCGAGGCGAGGCTTTTGAGGCCTGGCTGGGGGGGAATTCACAGACAGTTTTTAGGGCTTTCTGGGTAACCCTAACTGTACCGCTTCACTATATAGAGTTTCATTTTCTGGGGCACAGTTTGCACATGAGGGTGGATATAACCCTCTGTGTTTTCTGCCTACGCCTTGACAGTTTAATATTAAATAAGAGTGCATTCTTTAAATGTAAAATAATTTTTCTTCTTTCCTTTCTCTGTCCCTCTGGAAAGTTTTTAATAGAATTGAGGAGAATTTCTATATCTTGCCTAATTAAGAGGAAGGACAGCCCCCAAGCTTTCTAGTATTCCACGGCATGGCAAGATCCTGCCCATGTGCAGAGGTTTACAGTGGTGCCTCGCAAGACGAAATTAATCCGTTCCGCGAGTCTCTTCGTCTTGCAGTTTTTTCGTCTTGCGAAGCACGGCTATTAGCGGCTTAGCGCTTTAGCGGCTCTTAGCGGCTTAGCGGCTATTAACGGCTTAGCGGCTTTAAGAAAAAGGAAACAAACTCGCAAGAACTCGCAAGACGTTTCGTCTTGCGAAGCAAGCCCATAGGGAAATTCGTCTTGCGGAACGACTCAAAAACGAAAAACTCTTTCGTCTTGCGAGGCATTCGTCTTGCGGGGCACCACTGTATTTGGCTTCATCTAGCTGGAGAAGCATCGTTTGCATATTTCTGGATGCTGTTAAAACATTCAGGAGCCATTTTTAGCTAAATGCACCAGTGTCCATTAGGCATATTCTTTCTCCTGAGGAAGGCAGCCCTGTTTAGGGAAGTTTTTAATGTTGGATGTTTTATTGTGTTTTTAATATTTTGTTGGGAGCTGCCCATAGTGGCTGGAGAAACCCAGCCAGATGGGCAGGGTATAAATAAATTATTATTGTTATGTACAGAAGTTTTCACCCTGGGCCAGCAGGGGGATACTGCTGATAGTTATGCAAATAAGGGATTGAAAGTGACGTTCAGTGATTGGATAGTTTTAGAAAATTGTTACAGTTACGTTGTTCTGGAGCTCTATATAAGCAGGGTGACTGAACCCTTCAGTTCAGTTCTGTCCTGGCCTGTGGATAAACAAGAGCTGTTTGAAGAATTGCTATGTCGTCTGATATGTTCACCCACAACTTAACAATTATTATTATTATTATTATTATTATTATTATTATTATTATTATTATTTATTATAACTCCTTTGACCACAGATGCATCCTGGCATCTTAGGTGATGTTGTCCCCATTTTCCACCTCCGCAGGGCACCCATTTGACCCGACCTTCTACCTCAGCCATGCCGTCTCCAATGTTATCTGCTCTGTGGTTTTTGGCCAGCGGTTCGAATATGAAGACAAACAGTTTGTCTTTTTACTTGATGTGATCAACAAATCCTTCCGGCTCATGTTTTCCACAGCGTCGCAGGTAATGGAGGCACCTGCTCACCTGGGACAAGAGAATGCATCCATAGCCTCCCGTAACCTGGTTATTTCATGCCCTCCACTTTTTAAAAAAATGGCTCATTTTTATTTGGGTGTGGGTTGGGAGGACATAGTACAGGGCCTGGGCATTAAGGGGTCCAGACCATGGGGTGCAATACAATGAGGAAGCTTAGACAGTTATGTCTGTTATTTTTCTTCAAAGATGAAGAATTTTTTCCCAGGCCTGATGCGGATCCTGCCTGGGCCTCACCAAGAAGTGCCCAAGTACATGAAGGAGTTAATAAACTTCATCTCTCAGAGGGTCCAGATCCACCGGGAATCCTTCGATCCAAATTGCCCCCGGGACTTCATTGACTGTTTCCTGGCCAAAATGGAGCAGGTACTTGTTGGGGGAAACCGTGTGTCTCCCAGTTATTGGACGTTGACCTTCTCACCAGTCTTTGTTCTGACATAAAGGCCTCATCCAGACTTCCTTCCGTGCTGCATTTCTAGGCACAGGTCCACACTTGAAAGCACCGTATCTAAATGCTCCCCCCCCTTTTCTTTTTGGTCCCATGATTTCTCCATTACAATCTACTCTTTGCCAATGAATTGGAGCAAACAGCAATCCATGGAAAAACCCAAATTGCCATTTGTTCTGGTCCAGCATCAGGGGCGGAGCAAGGGGGTGCGGTGGGTGTGGACCGCCCTGGGTGTCACCACTGAGGGGGGTGACAAAATGCTGGGCGGCACTCACCATGGGGCCTGCAGTGCGCCCAAGCCACGCATTTCTCCTGGGAGAGACACGGTGCCTTGGGCGCCTGCAGGTTCTGCGCTGCCCAAACGGTCCGTCCACTGCCTCCCCCACAGCTGTAGGGCGGCTGAGTGGGAGGAGGCAGGCAGACTCCAGAGGCCCCGCGGTGTGCCCTGCCCCTATGGGCGGCTCGCCCCGCCCCTGGGCACACCGCCCCAGGCGCCTGAGTGGCTTCCTCCACCAATGTCCAGCATTGAAAAGTGGGTTTTCCTGGGGAAAGTGGCAGGGCTAACAAACAATCAAAAAGTGGTTGGCCCTGGAGCTTTAAAGCACAGACCTCTGCCTAGAAGGCATGGGGCAAACGGTAAGTTTGGAAGACCCCCAAGTGTGGCTTCCTTCATGCAAGGGCCATGGGATGAGAAAGAGCCCAGAAGGTGAGATGTCTGTGGGACTTACACTGTGCTTTCTCCACTCAAGAATGATGTACACACAAACAGGAAGCATACAAGGATGATGTCCAAAAAAGAACATCTCTTTCCCTAAAAGATGGGTTCTTAATTTACACAATTTGCCCAATATGGTTTGGCCAAAAATGCCTTTGTCAACGGCTTATCCAAAAAGATAATAATATAATATTTATTAAACTACAGTGGTACCTCGGGTTAAGAACTTAATTTGTTCCGGAGGTCCGTTCTTAACCTGAAACTGTTCTTAACCTGAGCTTAACTTTAGCTAATGGGGACTCCCGCTGCTGCTGCGCGATTTCTGTTCTCATCCTGAAGCAAAGTTCTTAACCCGAAGGACTATTTCTGGGTTAGCGGAGTCTGTAACCTGAAGCCTCTGTAACCTGAGGGACCCCTGACCATTAGGTCCAGTCGTGGCTGACTCTGGGGTTGCAGTGCTCATCTCGCTTTATTGGCCGAGGGAGGTGGTGTACAGCTTCCGGGTCATGTGGCCAGCATGACTAAGCTGCTTCTTGCAAACCAGAGCAGCACACGGAAACGCCATTAACCTTCCTGCCAGAGCACTTTGACGTGCTTTTGAACTGCTAGGTTGGCAGGAGCAGGGACTGAGCAATGGGAGCTCACCCCGTCACAGGGATTCGAACCGGCGACCTTCTGATCGACAAGTCCTAGGCTCTGTGGTTTAACCCACAGCGCTACCTGCGTCCCACAATCTCAAAAGTATCTGCTGTCAAAATAAATTGACAGGGCAAAATCTCGTAGGAGGACCACCTCAACCGGTACACTTAAATATTTTCTGTCAAGTACAGATGTCTTCATTTTCATTAACTCCTATCCAGTCAATCTCATTCAGGGAATGTATAAACCAAACTATTTTTATATAATAGAGGTTGATAATATACAGCATAATTGTTCTTTCATAATTGATCTAAATATACGGAAAGGAAATCCTGCTGGCCATACACCAGCCTTCCATAAAATCTTTGTGCAGGCATGCTGATTGGCTCCTGGTTGTATAACTTGCTCTCTTCTTCCCTCCTCTTCTTCCTCCCTGTGTCAGGAGAAAGAGAACCCAACTTCGGAATTCCATAATGAGAACTTGGCTGTTACGGTTCTTAACCTGTTCTTTGCAGGAACAGAGACAGTCAGCACCACCCTCAGATACGGGCTTCTCATCCTCCTCCGATACCCAGAGATAGAAGGTGAAAAAACAAGACCAAATCTTCCTCATTCAGTCTTGTTGCCCATCTTTTGGGCTGGCTTATGGGTTCCTTCCTTGCCAAATAAACCAGGACTCCCTTTTAGCTCTAGCCTATGAAAGTTCCACTGGGACAAAACCCGAACTTTAGCCTGCCCAGGTCCTTTCTTTGATCACCCTGGGGCCAGAACATCTATGGCAAGCACTCCTACTGTTCTAGGGTTCACACTGGAACAGTGGTGGTTTGATGTGAAATTGCTGCTGGGAATAATCTGGAGTAGTTTTAGACCATTCGTAGCAGTTTCTTGAGATGATGGGGCAGGTTGTTGGCTTTTGCATGACTGGAAGGTAGCCAACTGTCCAGTGCTAAGAGAGTCACACCTGTTGCTCCATCCACTTTTGGCTTTGGTTCTACCCACCATTGTCATTGGTCCCTGAAAGGTTCTACACAAAAGACTATGGTCCCTGGTTTCAAAAAGGTCCAACGCTGAATAAAGTTATAGATAATGCTCTCCTGAGTGCATCTTTCGCTGTGTGAACTCTGCTGATAGAGCGTGCACGAGCTCTGGAATGTGGCAAGCTATTTCTGGGGCTCATGTCGCTAATTGACTGATACTGCGTTTCTACGAGAGATCGATGGGTCGTCCGGAGATGGCAGGGGGCTTTTTGGACTTTGTCTCCCTGGCAGTATCCCAACATTCCTTACCCCCAGTCTAGCCCCTTCTTATCTGTTTTGACTGGCAGCCAGGCTCTCAGGTGGAGAATTGTTCTTTTCATCAGCTTCTGCATTAATCCTTTAATTGGAGATGCCAGAAAAAGAACCTTCTGTATGCAAAGCATGAGCTCCATTTTGATTTTTCTTTCTATACTTCTCTGATATAAAATATATCAGAATTATGAGAATAGCCTCTACCAAAGGCATCGTGGAACTTTGAAAAAGCATGAACTCAGGATGAAAGGGAGACACGTTTGGCAAATCCTCACCGTGATCAACTCCTGCCCAGAAACCGATGTCCCTAATGTGGAAGGATGTGTGGATCCAGAATTGGCCTCCACAGTCACTTATGGACACACTGTTAAGACCATATTCATGGAAGACAATCTTAATCAGCCAAGAGTGATCGCCAAGGAAAGAAAGGCTATCAAAAATCTTTCCTCCTCCTATAAATGCATATATCTAACCACCTCCCACCACCTGGGTACCACAGTTTATAATTTTAACCCTTCTCTCTTCTTTACAGCTAAGGTCCAAGAGGAGATTGACCGTGTCATTGGGAGGAACCGCAGCCCCTCCTTAGAGGACCGGAGTCAGATGCCCTTCACGGATGCTGTCATTCATGAGATCCAGCGCTTTATAGACGTCTCCCCACTGGCACCTCCTCATTCGGTGACCTGTGACACACATTTCCGGGGCTTCAGCATTCCCAAGGTGCGGTGAGGCATGTGGCCAACAGAAGCATTAGTGCTAGGTCCAAAATCCTACCTGCAGGTGTACAGATGGAGCTGTGCACATGTGTGTTCGCACCTCCCTGTGAAAGATTAGGAAGCTGCAGTGGCCTAGACCAGGCATAGGCAAACTCCGGCCCTCCAGATGTTTGGGACTACAGTTCCCATCATCCCTAGCTAATAGGACCAGTGGTCAGGGGTGATGGGAATTGTAGTCCGAAACATTTGGAGAGCTGGAGTTTGCCTATGCCTGGCCTAGATGGTTGTGGTTCCACTTTCCATCATTTACAGGAAGCAGAAGGAGATGTGCGTCTGTGTAGTGCAGCAAACTCGAGGACTAATCAGTGAGGCAGGATGCCTGTGGTGCAAATCACGCCTGATGGACAGAAAAGCAGTCCCTCATCACTGTGGAAGGACTTTAGCATGGCAGCAAACTCAGTCACACACATCCTGTTATAATTGTGCTGTCTTACCTTAAATAACCTGAGCCATCTCCACTCCTGCATTTGAGCAGGTTTGAACTAACTACGTTTCTTATTGTGTTATTAATGCAGAAAGTTCAAGAGGTTTAAGCTGTAGGTGGGTCTGGCACAGGGCGAAAGGCCAAATGCAGGATAAAGAGGAAACAGAAGGCCCTGAACTGAATCAGTTGCAGTAATTATTATTATTATTATTATTATTATTATTATTATTATTATTATTTCGTATTTCTACTCCACCCATATGGCTGGGTTTCCACTCTGGGCCGCTTTCAACAAAACATTAAAAACATTTAAAACCTTCAAATTCCATGCCGCCTTTGGTAGAGGCTACTCTCCAATTCTGATAAATTTTATATATCAGCAACTGTTGCTTTTGGGGTCTCTGTCTTTCCTCTCCAGGGAACCACAGTAGTGCCATTCCTGTCGTCCTGCCTGCATGACCCCCAGCATTTTCAGACACCCAGGAAGTTCAATCCTCAGCACTTCCTGGATGAAAGAGGGTCCTTCAAGAAGAATGAGGCCTCCCTCCCATTTTCAACAGGTATTGCACATCAGCTTCATGGTAGGGAGAAACGCATGGGAGGGCAGGCTCGGCTAAACCTTAGAAGGAATTAAGGATGTGAAGGAGGAAAGAAAGAGTGAGAAGGGCAAGGATGTTGGGTTAATTAATAGGAAAATAAGTCTTGGATTGAGCATTGTGTTAGTGTAGCGGGAATCTTTGCCAATAAAGCAGACACGGGTTCTTCCGAGAAAAGCCTTTATTTGCCGCAGCAGGCTTTTCGTGGGATCTTTTCCCAAAAGCAAAAAGCCCCAACTTCAACCAGAGCTGGGTATTTATAGTATTGAACAAACAACTTGTCACGTGACATAATAGATGTGCATAATATATGTGCATGTCCAAAGCAAGATTATAAACTGCTACATAAGCAAAAGCTGAAGTCCCAGGAATCCAACCCCCACCAGTACATGATTGTCAACCCTGCTGTAAATAACTCTCGGGTGCGGGGAGGGGGGGGGGAAGAATTCTCAAGCAGACTCTGTCTGCTCACAAAGAACCTGTGGGATAGCCATGGACCACTTGGGCAGGTAAATCCCACTGTGTTCTGTTACATGGATAGTATGCATGTTGGGGATCCATGACCCAGCTGTGAGCTAAATCTTTGTGATTCACCCATTAGCTGTATTCTTGCCCCAATGGGGCAGCCTGCAAAATCATCAGTTTCATAAGGCAACAGATTACCATAACTCCTCTATTAGAAACACACTCAAGGAGTTACAGGAATACACATTATGATATTTATTGTGGCCCTCTGGGCCACCACCATATTTGGAGGAATAATGTTTTAAAATTAATATTACTATTAATTGTCAGGCCAGTGCAGAGCTTGTCTGTGGCCCGGGGCAGGGGTCCTTGGTCATCTGGGAGTAACAGGGTGTTCCTGGCAAAGCAACATAAGTCTGGCGGGGCCCCCTGGCCAGCTTATCATTTGGAAGCCCAGGGCAAGTATCCCCAGCTGCCCCTCCACCCTTTGCACGGGGCCTGCATGTGGAGGAGCGGAGACGCAAACCCAGTTCACCAGATTACGAGTCTACCACTCTTAGCCACTATACCACACTGGCTCTCTCACTGGCTTACTATCAAATTTGTATACTGCCCTTCACCCGAAGATCATAGGGCAGTTCACAACATAAAAAATACAAAATGAAAACACAAAATACATAATAAATCCTATTTTTTGTTTCTCCAGGGAAAAGGGTCTGCCTTGGCGAAGGTTTGGCCCGTATGGAGCTCTTCCTATTCCTCACAACGGTGTTGCAAAACTGCCACCTAAAATCTCTCCAGGAGAGGGAGGAAATAGACATTTCAGCGGATGTGCGAGGCAGTTCAAAACTTCCCCCGCCTTATAATCTTTGCATGGTTCCCCGGTAAATGGTCCCTGCTGCATGAGCGCTGAGATATTTGGGGGATGCCTCTTCTATCTCTCTGATTGGGAGATAATATTAACACAATGAAGGTTTGTGGCTGAAAAACTGCTTTGAAAATCACTGTGACTAAAGTGTGTTATGTGTAGATCTCAATATAAAAGGAGTCTGCCCTGCTTGCGCTTCTTCTGTTCTTGATTTTTCTCATGGTAGAAAAAGAAAAGAGAAGAAAGCAACAAATAGGAGAAATGCAGAATGTCTTAAGAGGAGAATTTAAGATCTTTAAAGAAGATATATGTGAGTACACAGACACATTGGAGGAAGTGCCTGGGATATGCAGGGTTGTGTATGCGTCAGTTTAGTCTAAACACCTTCTCTCTGTCTCTGAATGGATTATAACACAGTAGATACTGTTAAGTTGTGGGTGAACATATCAGACGACACAGCGATTCTTCAAACAGCTCTTGTTTATTCAGAGGCCAGAACAGAACTGAACTGAAGGGTTCAGCCAGCCTGCTTATATAGAGCTCCACTACAACGCAACAGTAACAACGTTCTGTAACTATCCAATCACTGAACGTCATTTTCAATCCCTTATTTGCATTTGTGGACCTGAGTGAAAACTATCTACAGTATTCCCCTGCTGGCCCAGGGTGAGAACATCAGTACATAACACATGCCTGCAAGTCCTGGAAGACCTGCTCGCTGCCTTGCAGGATTTCCCCCACCTCCTTGGGAGGGTAAGGCCCTGACTGACTCCAGCTCCAAGAGATGCGGCTGCTGAGGAGGCCAGAGGCCATCTTTAGTGCAGATCCAGGTCATCAAGCCTGAGCCTGAGCTTCCACAACTGCCACCAGCCACAAACCACCCCATAAAATGCAAGTAATCTAACCTAGAAGTTAACAGAGCATAGGCAGCAGAAATCAGCTGAAGCCTTGCTTTTCTGCAGTGGGTGGAGATGGAATGAAAATTGGGGTCACACCCTGACACAGGGCTCGTCCACACTTCTGTTTTCCCATGTTTTCTAGGCATGGGTCTGAGAGATTTTTTGTTTCCCTCACAGCTTTCCCTGGGAAAACCCCCTGCTT
Organism: Podarcis muralis; assembly: GCF_004329235.1. NCBI lineage: Eukaryota > Metazoa > Chordata > Lepidosauria > Squamata > Lacertidae > Podarcis > Podarcis muralis. The sequence continues at coordinate 4,348,858 of NC_041319.1, read as the reverse complement.
ACTGCTGTATCATAACAAACATCAACCAGGTTTTCTGCATTGCATCCATTGCATTTTTCAACAAAGACTTTGCTGAAAAAGCACAGGAAGGCAACAGGGAAAACCCAGAGGAATTTGCTGGGTTTAGATGTCACCGCTGATGAATTACTATTTTCTCAGTCAAAGTTAGCAGTATAAACATTGAAGCAGAATGTTTGTTGAAAACCTAGCTGTTGTAAGTTGGGTGGGGTGAGAAGGTACATAAGGAAAGCCCTCAGAAGCTAACCCTGGACGTATCTCCTTTTATTTTTATTTATTTTTTATTTCCAAAACCGAAAAAAGAAAAATTACAAACATCAAATTCAACATCCATATTCATTTTCTAACTTAAACCTATTACATAATTAACTAAATTAAAATATACCTAATCACTCTAAACTTGTCTTTGCTGTATACAAATACAACAGTTAGAAATTTTATATTAAAGCTTTTATATTATAAATAATATTTCAAATTCCCCTAATCCCCCGTTCCCATTCACAAAAGCACAAAGATTCACAAAATGTTTAGGGTACATGTACCCCTGCATATCACCAGAAAAACGCACTGCTCAGAAGCAAGCCTCATTGAGTTAAATTGAACTTTATTGCAACTTATTCAAAGGGAACATTAGCAAAGAAATAGTCCCACCCATTTACCTGGGAGTAAACCCTGTGGGAAATTGTGGGATTTAACTTCTGAGCCAAGGGTGCTTGGATACCAGACTGCAAGACTGTAATCTGACAGGCTAACAATTCCGGTTGCACCTCTGAAATCAGTATGTCTTTCTGTTGAGTAACCACCAGGCGTCCTCCCTTAGAAGAAAGACTTTAAAAAACCCATGATTCAAGCCTAAACTCCACAACCAGATTTTGCTTCCCTTAGGAGAACTTGCTTGTTTTATTCTGCATGGATTGCGGAAATGCTGGTGCTTTGTACACGACAGTGGGTCTTTTGGACGGGAACGCAATTCCTGTGCACCTTTTACTCAGAAGCAAGCCCATCAGCGCTCCTTGCCTCCCTCGTAAACGGGGCTTGGCAGCTGAGGTAGCCCCACAACCCAAAACACCTGCTCTATAAGGGCAGGGTTGCTCCAAGGATGGCAACGAGGCCAAGCGCACGTGAAGCGCCTGGAAGACGCGTAATGATGCAGAAACAAGCCCCGTTGCAATCTAGGGACTTGGGTTGCTGCAGCATCCGACAGGAGGGTCTTACTCGAGAGTAAGTCCCGTTGGTGTCATTGGAGGCTGATGCAGAAATCATAGACAGAGCCATTCCACTAAATCATTTCCAGCTGCCGACACAGCAGAGCAAAGCGGTTCTCCCTTTCCTGCCTGATTTTGCCCCCTTCTTCATTCGCTACACCTGTGCAGGTGTGATAGGAGGAACGCGATTGGAGGAGAGGTGAGGGCGGGGTCGGAGTCCTCTGACGTCTCAAGGCTCCGTGTTTGCTATAAAAGGCTGTGCAGGGAGCAGAGTTCTCCATTTGCTTTGCGCGGGGGAGACTAGAGGGAGGGAGCATGTGTGGAATTGCGTTTGCTAGGTAACAAAACAGCTTGGTGGTCTAAGGCTTCTGAAAAATAGAGGGATTAATTTAGCAAGGGACTCGTTTTGCAGCCTCTCTTTAACATAGAAGTTTCTGCTCTAGCCTTTGAGGCGGTTTTTTTTCTTTGATAAACTTGTTTGAAAACACTTTTTTGAAGGACTGCAGATAATTTTTTTTAAAGCTTTAAAAAAATCTGGGAGTGGGAAGCTTGAGCTTGAAATTTCCTATCAAAAAACATTAAGTGGTATTCCTTTAATAGAGGTAGCTACTTTAAAAGTGAGTTTTTACTTGAAATAAATCTCTAGGCGGTTTACAATATTGCAAAAACATCCCTGAAAATGGGGGGGGGGAGGCACAGTTTAAAACAAAGCTTTTTTAATTAGCTAACCAGAAAGGAAGCTTTAAAAGCTGGAATTGAAAGCAGTTTGTGTTTTCCTCACCAAGAATCAACAGCAGTGCACCCAGCAAAGTGGTGCAATTTACAGGGGAAAGATTGTGCTCTTCTAGAACTAGGGAAAAAATTGATGCGCCTATAAGGTTATAGCTGATGGGTCAAAGGACCTTTCCAGTTGTGGTATATATGCAAGATAATAGGCTGTGAAGTTTGGCTCTCTTACACAAGAGTCAGAAAGTTTGTTGTCTGGAAGAGGCTGAAATCTGAAGAATGGCAACTTCTAGTGCAGAGTTTCTGAGACCCACTGGGCTTGCCTGAAAGAGCTGGAAGTTACTGAGGTCTACCAGTCCCCAAACAAAATGGCAATAGACGGAGGTGGGGTTTGGCATAACCAGCTGGAAATCGCGAGTTCATACTGACCTCTAATCCAACTTCAGAAATAGCTGTAGTGTTTCTTGTGACTGAGTTCCATATATCAGCTTTTTTTCTAGCCAAGTAAGACATTTGCTCTAGGGCACTGGGTATTCTCCCCATTTTAGGCAGCTTGCTAACCCAGAGGCTCCTGAATGGAGAAGGCTTTTTCTTTTACTGCCGCCACCTCCTTACTTGCAGCCAACAAGCCTTGTAAACATTTTGAAACAGTTTTATAACTACTAACATGATTGAAAAATGCAATACATTTGAAGCAATGCAATTTAAAAACCACATAATAACAATGCTGGACAGTATGTGTTATTACTCCAGGTCTCCAGAAAGTCAGGGAACAGAGGGGAAAATTTGTTGCATATGGCCATCCATATAACATCACATGTGATTTTGTGCTGGTCTTGGGGGGAGTTACTGTTCGCCGTGGTCTAAGTCCGGTCCTAGGTCGAGGGTAAGGACGCTGTCCGTCAGGGGCGAAGCGAGGTCCAAAGCAAGGAGTCGGGTGTGGTCAGGAACTCAGGAGAGCAGGTCAGGGTGCCGGCAGGAACAGGTTACCAACGATGTTGCTCCCGCAACCTGGGACTGGGCTGGCTGGCCTTTATCTCCTCTGAGGCATAGGGCGGCCCTGGTCCACAGGTGACTCGCCTCTCCTGGCCTGAAGGCGAGCACTCCCCCTGTGAGAATTTAGTTCCCTCCGCCTCTCTGCCCTGAGCCTCTGCAGCTCAGGAGAGGCTGGAGGGTTACCTGGACTCAGAGGCAAACTCACCTTCCCCTGACAGGGCTGAGAGGCGCACCTGCAGGCAATGGGTCCTCGGATCACCTCTGGAGCCAGAGCAGATTCAGCTGGTGTCTGCTCCTGAGGATCCGGCACAGGTGAGGGCCCTTCAGGTTCAAGCCCCAGCCCCGGCTCAGCCGGCCCTGGAGGCGGGGACTCCTGTGCAGGCTGGGATTCCTCAGGTTTAGCCTCTGAATCCGATTCCCAGGCCATTACAGATTGCCATAATATATGGCAGTGTATTAGAAGTTACGCAGGGGTATGCATACCCCTAAACATTTTGTGAATCTTCGTACTTTTGTCCATTTACTGTATTTTTCCAGATTTGAACTATGAAATAGTGAATTTCTTGAGTAAAAATGAGAGTGCCCCTAAACATTTTTTAAGAAAAAAAGCACTGGTTACCATCCACACGCTTTCGCTGCGCAGATACTGTTGGTGTTTTGCAACTTAGACCTGCTGCAGGACCTTAGCCAGACCTTAGCAGAGCATACACAGAGTTCCTCAAAAGCAATCGGTTGCAGGCAGGATGGATGAAACAGGAACCAGGAACTTGTTACTTGTAGGTGTGTTTATTATTTACAGCTGACTTCAAGTTACTATGTACAAGAACAGATACACAGATCTTAACTACCGTATTTTTCCCTCTATGACACGCAGATTTTTTCTCCTAAAAAGGAAGGGGAAATGTCTGTGCGTGTTACGGAGCGAATGTGTGGTCCCTGGAGCCAAAAAATCAGACAAAAATCAAATCGCGAGTCACAGAGAAGGGAAACCTGAAAAGAGGAAGTGGCAGCTTTCCTGCATTCTGCCTCAGGGTCTTACTGCCCACCCTCCTCTGTTTCCTTGCTGTGTTTGCTCAAACGGAACAAAGAGCAGGGAAAGCCCCTCCCCTCCAGGCAAGCAGAGGGGAAAGCAGAGTCGTTCCTTCTAATTCCTCTCTGTGCTCCGGTGCTGCGTCTAGGGACTAGCAGGCAACATGCAGGTGGGGGAGAGAGAGAGAGAAAGAGAGAGAGAGAAAGAGAGAGAGAGAAAGAGAGAGAGAGAGAGAGAGAGAGAGAGAGAGAGAGAGAGAGAGAGCTGGCTGGTTTGGGTGCTTGGGTGGGGGGAAACTTTTGCCTTTCTTTCCTCCCTCCCGTTAAATCCCTCTCCTGCATTCTTAGCCAGCTGCTTCTCTGCACACCCCTCTCATGCTCCTTTTCCCTTCTTTGTTTTTCCTTCCCTCCCCACTTAAAATGTGGTTACAAAGCATAGATCCACATGGATCCTCAGGATCTTTGCATTGGGTCACCCCAAATTCACCATCAGATTACATGTCTGTGGCCACAGCATGAAGCACAAAAATGATACATCCACTGTTTCATTCAGAATGTTTTTTCCCTTGTTTTCCTCCTCTAAAAACGATGTGCGTGTTATGGTCAGGTGCGTGTTATAGAGCGAAAAATACGGTAACTCTTACACCAAACAACTCTTAGACTCCACACTGACCAAACCACTAACACATTCCAGTCAGTAGGTCATAAATCATTACGCCTGTGTGAGACCTTGACCAATGGTAGAGCTGTTTCCAGGCTCTATATCTCCAGGCAGAAATCCTCCTTTCTGCTCAGTCATTGTTGGCTGTCGGCCAACTCTTAATTGACTCTGTGTGAAGCTGCACAGAATTGCACGTCGTCAAAAACCCAACACCCCCTCACAGCCTACACAGTGCAATTAACATCTGAGCACATACAAAGTATTTCACCCAACTTCGTCCTGCAAACCCAGGCATTCACACATTTGCTTGTTTCTTACAAACGACAACGGTTTCGTCAAGATGTCAGCAACATTTTGAGCACTCTGAACATATTCACATGCAATGACATTTCTCTGTACATTACACAAAACATTTTGGTATTTTACCGCCACATGTTTGGATTTACACTTAAACTGTTCAGTTTTACTGAGCGTAATACAAGCTTGATTGTCAACATACACCTGAATTGGAGAATTGCATTGTATGCCCAAATCTCTCGGCGACTGCTTGTAATACACTAATTCACTGCAGAGCTCACTTAATGCTGAAAATTCAGCTTCAGTGGATGACACACTGACTATACTTTGGTTCCTGGACTTCCATCCAATTAGTGACCCATCAAAAAACCACTAGCCCTGTATGGTGTAGTGGTTAAGAGCGGTAGTCTCGTAATCTGGGGAACCGGGTTCGCGTCTCTGCTCCTCCACATGCAGCTGCTGGGTGACCTTGGGCTAGTCACACTTCTCTGAAGTCTCTCAGCCCCACTCACCTCACAGAGTGTTTGTTGTGGGGGAGGAAGGGAATGGAGAATGTAAGCCGCTTTGAGACTCCTTAAAGGGAGTGAAAGGCGGGATATCAAATCCAAACTCCTCCTCCTCCTCTTCTTCTTCTTCTTCTTCTTCTTCTTCTTCTTCTTCTTCTTCTTCTTCTTATTGATTTTCGGTCAGGTAAATTTGCCTAGTTGCTATCTGAGTAACACGCAAGTATTTCATCACCTGCTGAGCTTAACTTTAAAACACTACCAGCAGTATGCTTCAGATACCTCAGAACACGTTTTACTCCCTTCCAGGCACTCACAGTAGGTTTAGACACTTGCCTGCTCAAAATCCCTACTGCGTAGCTGATATCAGGCCTACTCCACTGCGATACGTATAGCAGACTCCCAATAGCTGATTGATATAAATCAGGTCGCTCAAACACTGTGCTTTCATCAGCTTGCAAAGACTTAACAAAACCTAGATCCACGGGAGTATTTGCCCCTTTGCAGCCCTGCATTCCGTATGCTTTTAGCAGTTCTTTGATTTTTTTTTCCTGGCTAAGCAACAAACTGCCATCATCCGCCCAGCACACTTCCAGACCCAGATAACTTTTCGCAGAACCAAGGTCTTTTACATTGAACCTTTTGGCTAACTGCGTGGAAAATGCTTTGATCTGTTTACCTGTCTTAGAAAGATGGAGCAAATCGTCTACAAAGACCAAACGGAACTCTTGCTTGTCATTAGCGCCACGCACATACAGACAACTGTCTGCAATGCTGCGTTGGAAACCTAGAGAAACCAAAGTCTCATCTAAACACTTGTTCCAATTTCTCACAGATTGCTGTAAACCATATAGTGCCTTGTGTAGCTTGTACACATTGCCCAACCCAGACTCAAAACCAGGGGGTTCTGCTAAATAGAGTTCCTCACTCAAACTAGCATGTAAATAGGCTGTCTGGATGTCAAAATGGTTTACTTTCAGCTTGCGTTTTGGTGCAAGTGCCAGCAGCAGACACAGACTTTCGCTTCTAGCTGTAGGAGTGAACACTTCGTCAAAATCAAGCCCAGTCTCTGGGAAAAACCCTGAGCCACTAAGCGTGCCTTGCACTTAAAATCACCAATGGCTAAAGGCTTGAGCTTGTAAACCCACCTGCACCCCAATATTTTAGCTCCTTTTGGTGGTGGTGTGGGTGTGAACACCTCATGCTCAACCAGAGAATCCATTTCCTCCTGCATAGCGCTTTTCCAGAGCAAAACTTGGTCTTCTGGTAACGCCAGCACCTCCTTGTAGCTTTGAGGTTCAGCAGCTACATGAAAAACATTAGCAGTAGCATTAGTGGTGCACCTTTATTCTCCCTCTGAGGCCTTCTGGGAGTAAAACTGTCTTCACTTTTACTGTCATGCCCCTCAGATTCTCGCCCCCCCTTGAGGAGAGTGGAATTCCTCCTGTGGCGAAAACTGACTGCCATTCTCATTAGCCTCAACAGAAGAATCCTCTTCTGTGTCTGTGTTTGGTTTTCCTTTAGCACTCAAAGATCCCCCCTTTGATATTTGAAACCAAAGTTCAGAATTGGTATGCACCTTCTCCCAGCCGCCATGCTCACAGAATGTAGCCTTCCTTGAAACAACCAGCCCATTTTTACCAACAGCAAACCTGTAACCTTTGCCCAAATCTTGGTAACCTACAAAAATAAGCTGTTGTACTTTGGGATCACCCTTTTTACGCTGTGCTCGAAGCACATGAACCTGTGCCTTCACACCAAACGTACGCACATGATCAACTTTGGGCTTCTTGTTGAACAATTTGAAATAGGGTGTTGTTCCAATTGATTTATGATATAAGCGATTCTGCAAATAACAAGCCGAAAGATAAGCTTCAGCCCAAAAAGCTTTCGATAGACCAGCATCCTCAAGCATTGAGTAGACCATCTCTTGTAGAGATCTGTTTTTCCTCTCAGCCAATCCGTTTTCTTCCGGAGAATGGGGGTTCGTTTTCCTATGACCTATGCCCTTTGTCTGTGACCAAAACTGAAAAGGTCCAGAGACAAAAACGCCTCCATGATCAGACTGCAGCTTTCTCACTTTGAAAGAAAACTGCCTCTCAAAATAAGCCACCCAGCCTTTGAACTTGGTAAACACTTCACCTTCGTGCTTCATAGGGTAGACCCAACAGAACCTTGTGGCATCATCTATGATCGTTAGCATATAACAGGAATTAGCCCTGCTGAGTGCGAAAGGACCCACCACATCACCATGCACAAGTTGAAAAGGATTTTCTCTCACTTCTGGGATAAGACCTTCAGTGGCTCTTGACTTTCTTACAAACATTACAGCATAGCTGTCAACTGTCCCTTATTTGGCAAGAAACTCCCTTATCCCAGCACTGTTTCCTGCTGCTGTCCCGGATTGATGATGTCCCTTAAATTTCCCGGGTTTCAAAGGAAGCTGCCGGCCAGGGAGGAGGGAGGCTCCAACTGTGTTGCTTGGCTGCGTTGCTCACCCAATAAGGAGTCTAAGAACGACTGGGGGGTGGAGCTTGCATGCCTTTTGCCGATCAAATTGGACGTGTTGCCTGGGGACTCGCCTTTGCTCAGCGCTTCCCAGCGGAGAGGTGACGGTGGTTTTCCTTGCTGCATCCCCTTTGCCGGGTTGCTGCGCTGTGGGAACCACCGCTTGAGGCTTTGTTTGGCTGCTGGGTGACTAAAATCCCTTATTTTGGCTGCTGATCCCTTATTTTCGAGGCTGCTGGTCCCTTATTTTCAAATCTGTAAGTTGACAGCTATACATTACAGTCAAGATACTTGTCACAACCCTGTAATTCACACCCATTACTTAATTCTGGCATTTTGGTTACACTGCGCCAGTGGGCGTGACCTAATCTTCTGTGCCATAGATGCAAACATTTTTTTATGAAAAGCCTCATTTTTACATACAGGTTGTGTATCATTGCTAGCTAGTACAGACTCTTGAACACAGTCTTTTAGCACAAACAAATAATTTTCTGCCAGAGCCCTCCCCAATGTCTCTCCGCCTTTCTGGATCTCACAGTAACTGTCCCAAAAATGCACTACAAACCCAGCTTTTAGCAGACAGGAGACAGACATTGGGTTGCTCCTCAGCGAAGGAACACACACAACGTTGTCCAGATGCGTGCGTCGACAGGAGACAAAAAACAGAACCACCCGACTCCATGTCAGATTCCCTCCCGTCAGTCAACGCCACCTGAATCCGTTGTGTAGAAACCTTCTTGGCAAAAAGTTAGGTAAACTCTGCTGAACAGTTTAAAGAGGTTTTATCACCTTTTGCGGAAGTGGTGAACAATGACAAAGTTGTTTTAAAGATGAGTCGCCAAACTGAAGTCTTGGTCAAGAGATTTTATTCCCTGACCCGGGTACAAGCATTACGGTAGCAAAGGTATTTTCAACTGTTAACAGTGTGCTGTTAACTGCTGTTTCTATCAAAGTCTCTTTTCTCCCAAACTTGAGATGGCTGCTGTGACTGAAACTTTCCACATTCTACGCTCTGAGTTTCTCCCTGTAGCACCAGTCCTGAAAGACCTACATTGGCTCCCATTATGTTTCTTCTCTAACTGTCTTTCATTTTGTGAAATTTACTCCAGGCACACCCAAGTTTTGATTTGGGGACAATGTTTACACATATAATTTTTGACACAATCCCATTCTTTTTTAACCCTTAGGTTCGAGTGATTTCGTATTGCTTCTGTCATTTTGGCTAGCTCAATATATTCAGAGTTTCATTTCACTCTTCCTTAAAGGTAAAGGTACCCCTGACTGTTAGGTCTAGTCACGGACGACTCTGGGGTTGTGTGCTCATCTCGCTCTATAGGCCGAGGGAACTGGTGTTTGTCCGCAGACAGCTTCCGGATCATGTGGCCAGCATGACTAAGCCGCTTCTGGGTTGTCAGTTTTAATGCACATAGCCAAAGGCTGCCGCAATGTACACAGAATCATTCAACAATTAAAAGAAAATATGCTGGATTAATACAAAAGTTAAAGAAATTGGAGTTCTTGTTGAAAATGCACTGAAAAGGATATACCAAGAGCTCTGGCCACAAGTTTCAATATAAGGAATAATTCCTACTCAAGAGTTGAAAAGAAAAACGTGTATATTCTGCTAAGAATAACAGTTTGAAGCTAGTAGTAAATTTAAACACAACGTGTAAGTACGATAGTTTTAAGGTAATAGTAAATTAGGTACAACGTTTAAGTGCAGAAATAATGTAGTTTCAAATATGCAGTGATATAATACAAAGATACATCAAATACCAGTGCACAACAATTGTTTTATACAAGTCTCAATGGCAGTCAAAAAGAGTCCATGTTATATAAAATCAGAATAAAGAATAAAGGATCAAATAGGGCCAAAAAGGAGTATCCGGAGTGTGAATCAGATGACGACTCAGTAGTGGTGACCAGGACAGGGCCCTGTTTCGGAGTAAACACCTTCTTCAGCTCGATTTTTTGAGGACTATAAATCTGTTGGAAGTCTATATCATTTAACCCCGGTGGACACTAACCCCGGTGGATGCTCTTCGAGAGGAAGGGAGGAAAGGAATAGGAATATAGAATAAAAAGAAAAGGACTATAATCAACGGTGAAGAAAGGGGGAGTGTCATAAAGAATGATGGGGAAGGAGGGGAAAGACCTAAAGAAAACGGGCGGGACCCCAGGGGAAAGAAAGACATCGCGTCAGGAGGAGATTAAAGATTTAGATAGCTTATGGATCAAAATAAAGGAAGAATTTAAACAAAACGAAACATATATGGAAAATAAGCTAGGGGACATGCAAGACCTGATTGACAAAAAAATAGAGGAAGCAGTAGGAGAGCTCTCATCCAAAATTCAAGATCTGTCAGTAAAATCTAAGATGATTGAAGAATCCAATAAGAAACTTCAGAAAGAATTGAGGGAACAAAAAAGAGAAACAGGGAGGATGAGGGAGGAGTTGAGTGAATTAAATAAAGCACAGGATAAGATTTGGGACAATCTTGCCATGGCCGACATGAGACAGAAGCAGCTCCATTTAAAATTCAGAGGTGTGGCAGAAGAAAGAAATGAGGATGTTAGAAAGAAAATGATTAAGGAGCTCTCTAAATGGCTGGGTCTAAAAGAGGAAGAGATAGCTTTAACGATTGATAATGCATTTAGAATGTCTAGACCACAGCATTTAAAAACTAGCAAATTTCTGGGAGACTGTCTGGTGATATTTAATTCTTTAGAAATGAGAAATTTAATCCTAAGGACGAGCTACCGTAACAAACTTAGAATTGAAGGCAGGCCCATTATTATCTACAAAGAGATTCCAATCAGATTGTTAAGAAAAAGAGAGGGCTACAGACAAGTGGTTGCTGCTTTAAAGAGAAACGGAATACAATTTAGATGGGAGTTCCCTGAGGGGATTACTTTCTTCTATAAAGATAAGAAATTTAAATTAGTGGATATGCAAGAAACAGAGAAGTTTCTGAGAAGATATGAAAAAGAGTTAGGAAGGACTGAATATAGAATAAGAAGCAAAGAGGAAGTGAAAGGGATTGGGCGAGAAGGGGAGGAAGAGAGGGAGGGGAGCGCGAAAGACCAAGGAGAGAGGGGGCTAAACTCAGGAGACGAAGATGAAGAAGCCGCAGTGGGAGAAGGGGCGGTTGAAGAGGAGGGGCTCCTAGGAAACAAAGGCGCCGGTTTTTAACTTGAGTTTTGAATAGAGGTAAAGTAGTTGAAGAACCAAGATAACACTGGACACTTTAAAGTTTTTATCATGGAACGTGAATGGGTTGAATGAGAAAATTAAAAGGAATAAAATTCAAAAAGCTATAAGAAATAAGAAATACGATGTAATTTGTTTTCAGGAAACCCATATTGCAAAGAGACATAGACATATTTTGGTGAATAAAAAATTGGGAGTAGAATTTGTAAACTCAGATGTAAATAAAAAAAAGGAGTGGTAATTTATGCCAAAGAAAGGTGGGAACCAAAACAGATTTGCAAAGATGAGGAGGGCAGAATACTAGGTATTCAATTAAATTTTCGAGGGGAAAGAATTAACGTAGTGTCGGTATATGCACCAAATGTAAAAAGTACTGAGTTCTTTGGAAAATTAGAAAGCATGCTGTTGGAATTGGAACCCTATAAGTTAATTTTATTGGGAGATTGGAACGGGGTTCCAACACCGAGTATAGACAGAAGTGAGAACCAGAGAAACGTAAACAGGGGGAAGCTCCCTAACTCATTTAATGAGCTAGTGGAAAATCTAGACCTAGTTGATATCTGGAGGCACCGAAATCCCACTACAAAACAATTCACTCACTATTCAGAGCCCCACCAGAGCTGGGGTAGGATTGACCAGATTTGGGTGACTAGGGCTATGGTATGGAGAGTTAAGAGATGTGAGATATTACCCAGGACCCTGTCAGATCACTGCCCCTTGACTTTGGAAATTAAAAATGAATTGAAAGGGCAGCTCAGGTGGAGGATGAATGAATATCTATTTGAAAATGAGGAAGTACTGGATATGGCAAAAAACACTTTGAGAGAGTATTTGGAGACGAATCAGAATAGAGACACCCCAATAGAGTTGGTATGGGATGCCGGTAAGGCCGTCCTAAGGGGTTTTCTAATACAGCAAAATAGTTATAGAAAGAAGTTAAGGGAGAAAAAGAAGGAAGACATCTTGGCGCAACTGAGGGACTATGAAAGAAAACTCGCTTTAGACCCGACAGATGAAAGGATTAATCAAACGGTGAGGGTGCTGCAGTCCCAATACTCAGCCATCCTGAATCAAGAGGTAGAACAGAAAATTAAATTTACGAGACAGAAATATTTTGAGTCGGCCAATAAAATGGGGAAGTTACTTGCATGGCAGCTTAGGAAAAGAAAGAAACAAAATGTGATTAATAAACTTATTATAGATGAAAGGGTGATAGAAGACTCAGAGGAAATTGAAAATAGGTTTGTTACTTTCTTCGAAAAGCTGTACGAAAAAGGAGAAGAGAGCAGTGCAGAAATAAAGAATTATCTAGACCAAGAAGAAAGGAGATTTTTTACGGAAGAGGATTGTGCACAACTAAACAATGTGGTATCTGTAAAAGAGGTCCGGGACGCTATTAATAAGATGAAAAACGGGAAGTCCCCGGGTCCGGACGGTCTGCCTGCAAAATACTATAAAAAATTGGTAGATTTGTTAGCGCCGGCTTTAACGGAGGTAATAAATAATACTCTCCAGGAAGGGAGGATACCTAGCTCCTGGAAGGAGGCGTATATTACGTTAGTCCCCAAGACTGAAAACGAAAAGACAGATATAAAAAATTATAGGCCAATTTCACTTTTAAATTGCGACTACAAGATCTTTGGAGATATCATGGCAAGCAGACTCAAAAAATTATTAAATAGATATATACATAGAGACCAAGTGGGATTCTTACCGGGTAGACAATTGAGAGACAACGTCCGGCATGTATTAGATATTATGGAGTATTTGGAGGCTAGACCAGACGTGCCAGCGGCTCTTATTTTTGTCGATGCAGAAAAAGCCTTCGACTGTGTATCCTGGGAATTTCTGTTACAAAAAATGGACAAGGTGGGTATAAGGGGTCCCTACCTGAAGGGTATCAGGGCGATTTATACAGAGCAGCAGGCTAGGTTGATTATCAACAATAATTTGACCAAATACTTTCCGATTAAGAAAGGCACAAGACAGGGCTGCCCTCTGTCACCTTTATTGTTTATTTTAGTGTTAGAAACAGCCGCAAATAAAATAAGAGCGACCCCGAATATCAAGGGAGTAAGAATTGGAGAGAAAGAATACAAATTAAAAGCCTACGCAGACGATCTGGTTTTTTTTGTTGAGAACCCATTTGAAACCACCAGCAGAGCGATAAAACTCTTAGAAGATTTTGGTAAATTATCCGGATTCAAGCTAAATAGGGGGAAAACTAAAATAATAACAAAGAACCTGACAATACAAGAAAGATCACAGTTAGAACAACAGGTGGATATTAAAGTAGTAAATAAGGTGAAATATCTGGGAATCTGGTTGTCCCCAAAGAACATCAATTTGGTAGAGGATAATTACAATAAATTGTGGAAGGAAATTAAGAAAGACATGAACACCTGGCGTAGACTGAATCTATCCTGGACCGGGAGGATGGAATCGATTAAGATGTGTATCCTCCCGAGACTGCTATTCCTGTTTCAGAACTTACCAGTTATAAAAGGTACCACCTGTTTCAAAAATTGGCAAAGGGCCTTGACCAAATATATTTGGCAGGAGAAGAAACCCAGGGTGAAACTCAAATATTTGATGGATTCCAGGGAAAGAGGGGGCTTTGGTGTACCAAACTTAAGGCTTTACTATGAGGCGGCATGCCTACTCTGGATAAAGGAATGGGCCACCCTGAATGATACTGATTTATTAGACCTGGAAGGATTTGATTTAAGATTTGGGTGGCATGCCTACCTCTGGCAGGGAAAAGACAAAGTCCATAGAGGATTTTATAACCATATAGTTAGAGGATCACTCATAGAAGTTTGGAACAGGAAGAAAAATGTGATTGAACAAAATACCCCCTGGTGGCTCTCACCCGTGGATATTATTAAAATAAAGAAACCAAATATGATGGGGAAAAGGTGGACGTATGAGGATCTATTAATTAAATCAGAAGAAGGGTGGAAATTAAGATCACAGGATGAATTGAAAGAGAAAATTAAGGACTGGTTTCACCTACACCAAGTGAGTGCAATATGGAGGGAACATAAGAGAATAGGCATGGGAGAAAATAAATCTAGATTCCAAGTGGAGATTATGGAGAATAATAACAAACTATTGTCTAAAATGTATAGGCAACTGCTGGAAAGTGAAAACAAGGAAGTGTTGATTAAAGGGGTAATGATTAAATGGAATAAAGATCTAGGATATGAGATAGGATATGACAAATGGCAAACATTATGGAAGAAAGGAATGAAATTTACCGTTTGTGCTGACTTACGTGAGAATCTGTACAAGATGATGTACCGCTGGTATCTGACCCCGGTAAGATTAGGGAGAATGTATAGAGCAGCAGATAACACTTGCTGGAGGTGTAAAGATAAGGTGGGGACTTTCCTTCATATTTGGTGGACCTGTGAGGAAGTGAAGGGTTTCTGGGGACAAATTTATGAGGAGCTAAAGAAAATTCTGAAGTATAATTTTCCCAAGAAACCCGAAGCGTTCCTCCTAGGGATGATTGGGGAGGAAATAAAAAAGACAGATCAGACTTTTTTTCAGTACGCCGCCACTGCTGCGAGAATTCTAATAGCAAAGAATTGGAAATCCCCAGCAATACCAACAATGAGAGAGTGGCAGGTGAAAGTGTATCAATATCTGGAATTGGCGAGGCTTACACAATATATTAGACGGGACAGTCCTATTAAAAAGATAGAAGACTGGTCCAAATTCATAAGTTATCTTGAGACTAATTTGAGAATTAATAACTTAACAGTAGACGAAGGTTAACTCCTACGACATGTAAAGTAAAACGAAAATAACTGCAGAAGAATAATGTAGAATATTTAATCCAAAGCTGAGGCTAATGGAAGTCAAACGTGTGTAAGGGTATGATTGGAACTTTCTACTTTATAGAGTTTTTTTTGCGTTATGTATGTGTTTTTAAAGTGTTGTTTGTACTGTATCTCTGTATGGTACAATATCTTTTTTTTTGTATGTGCAAGTGTATGTGATTATAATAAAATTTAATAATAATAAAAAAAAGGAAGTCTATATCATTTAATTCTTTTATGTTTCTTTTTCGACATGCGTCTTAGATAATTGAATCCAAGTTTTCTTGCGTTTCTCTGTTTCATTCATTCCAGTGTTTTCAATGTGCTTTCTATTGGGTTTTCTGTTACTGTGAATGTCTTCATCAACACAGAGAATGGGTTGTAGAAATAAAAAGCTGTTCACAATATCTTTTCTTAGTTTTATTTTGAAAAACATAGCAGCCAAACGCTGCAAACTATCACTCCTCCTCACTGGCTGCTTACAAGACATTTGATCAAATTAAATAGGGCAGTTGGTTAATTGAAACTATCACATTCCTTCCTGTACCCACTAACTCCCCTTTTAATTAGGCAAAAAATCAAGAGACCACAGGTGTACAGGTTTAGTCAGATAAGGACTAAACCCGCCTCCTCGATAATGACATGGTCTGGTCTTAGTGTAACTCCTCCTCCTACCATGATCACTGAGATCGGTTGTCCCAGCACATCCCCCCCACCCTCCATTTTGTTGGCTGGGCCCACTCCCAGGGAGCCCTGACCCCCTCCCCTTAAAACAAATAAAACCTATATAAAAACAAAACAACACAATAAAACAATAAAAACCAAAAACAGTAAAAATTACAAACGTACCAAAATTAAACAAATTCCCAAACCCGACTAAACACCCATCCCACCCCCACACCAAAAAGAATTTTAAAAAGTAATTATTTAATTTTTTTTTTTAAAAAAAGAACTCTGCACTGTTCTGAGTTCTCCTGGGCAGGCCAAATGGTGAGAGGCAGGGACAGGACTTGCAGTATATGGCTAACTATACACACAACAGGAACAGAAATACAAGCATAATAGTTTCAAAGAAATTCTCGGCTGATTCCGCACCTGCAGGATCAGGACAGGCCCTCCGCATGACAATGGCCCCACATGGCAAGGTGTGCCAGGCGAGGTGGGCTGCTGCCAAAGGGTCTGCAATTTGCAAGTTAGTTTCCTAAGGTTTCATCCCTTGCGATTTGCAAGTTAGTTTCTTAAGGTTGCGGTCCGTATATACTGATTCACCTCCGCCATTATCTAATATTGTCCAGTTTAGTGGCTGGAGGGTGACGCTGTCAGAGAAAAGTGTGTAGGAGCCATTTAAGCAGCGGGCTCGGTTCCAGGTGCCATCTTGGGTTAGGATAGGTTTCCCGAGGAGGGTATAAGCTGGTGAGCAGATGAATAGTTCACAAGTCTAATGGACTGTAAGGGTCAGTAAGACGGAATAGCGAAGGAGGACACAGGTTTCTGGCACGCAAAAGTCAAAGTCACCTAGGCGATCCAACAATCCTTTCTTTACCATGTCAACAATTCCAAAATCAAGGTGTTGTTGTTCGATTTGTAGCCCTGGACATGAAACGTGTGAGGACATGGCAGGCTCAGAGTGGGGAAGGAAGGTGGCGAAGATGGAGGATACAAGGAGGAGGGTCCAAGGAAAAAATGGGCTGATATTGGTGGGGGTCATGGTGGTTGTGAAATGTGAAGAGGAGCTGTCAAAACGAACAAGCTGTCAAAGCAGTGCTTTACGAAGTCGAAGGCGGATCGGGGGTCTCTCACGGTTGTCTGTTGTAGGGACGATCTCAGAGGTCCAGTGGGTCGCAGCCGGTGGTGGAGGAGGTCTAGTCGCTGTCGGTGGTGGAGTAGGTCCGGTCTGTTGGGCCCGATTCATGCCCCGAGCTGGTCCAGTCTGTTGGGCTCGATTCGTGCCCCGAACTGGTCTGGTCTGTTGGGGTTCCTCAGAGTCGGTGTTGTCATCTGCCGGTTGTGGTGGAGTGGTGTGGGTCACAGGGGTGTTGTCTCTGTTTGTGACGTCGTTGGGTGGAAGAGCGGGTTTGCAGCGGGTGTGGTGGAGCCAAGCCGATTTTTCTGCTACTTTAAGAGAAGTAGGGGTAGTCAGTAATACCTGATAGGGTCCTTCCCAGGTGGGCTGCCACGGCACCTTGTGGTAGGTCTTCGTCAATACCCAGTCACCTGGTTGGAAGGAGTGGATATTTTCATCCAGGGGTATATTTTGACTCCCAGCTGCATACCTGTGGAGAACAATCAATTGCTTCTGGAGCTGGATTACATATGGGGTTAGTTCAGATTCGCCCACCTCCAGTTCAGAAGGAGGAAATTGGGTGCTGTACACAGGGGAGGGTCTCCCAAAGAGTAACTTGTATGGGGATAGGTTCAGGCTCCCCCGTGGGCATCTTCTGAGGTTATGTAGTATGAAAGGGAGGGCACTGACCCATTTTAATCCGGAGGTTTTGCAAAGTTTTCCCAACTGGGACTTGAGTTTACATCTGATGTAAAATGGGATCCTCTGTCACTGTCTATATGCCTTGGGACTCCGAAATGTGGTATAATTTCGTGTAATAAGGCTTTGGCTACTACTTGCGCTGTAGCCCGGTGTGCTGGGAAGCATTCCACCCACCCGGAAAGCTGATTGATGACGACAAGAGCATGTTTGTAGCCCTGGCAGGGGGGCAAGTCTATAAAATGTACCTGCAAACTTTCGAAGGGAACTGTAGTAATCGGGCGCCCAGCCCCTTGCCCCTCCCTCACCTGTCTTTGCTCTCCGGCCAGAGCAGGTTTCTGGAGCACGGCTGGCAAACCCGTTTACTTTTCAGAAACAGGACAAAATGGTACTGGTAGGGCTGCCACCACTCCCTCGTCCCAGGGTTACGTGAAGCCACAGCTCAAGGGAGCCAGCTGTGCTCCTTTGTTACCAGCTACCCCAAACTACAAGTTGCTTCCACAAGCTTGCAGGCAGAAATCCTTTGATAGAGCGCAACCAAGAAGTCTAGGCGTTGGAATTAGCTATTCCCCCGGACAGGCACACACAATACAAGAGAAAGTTTCTTTCTTAAAATTTATTTAAAAAACATAAAGAACATGCTAATAAGAAGGCACATCTTTTGGTAAATTACAAGTACAGAAAAATAAGAACGTTGTAAATTATAGCTGACTATATACTCACTTCTATACTCTAAGGCAAAGATAGGATAGTTAGAGTCTTTCAGAAATCCACATCCAAAGGTCTTAGAAAATCTTCAACGCAAAAGAACAAAAGGACGAAAAGATGGCTGCTTTGGTGGACATCAGCAGCCGGGCGATTTTTGCGGATTGCAGAGCGTGTGCTTTCAAACCATTCTCTAGATCTTTTATCCATAATTTGCACGTGGAATCAGAAACCCCTAGGCCCAATCAGAACCCTTGATTACATTTGAATTCTCCAATGACCAATTGGTGGGCTAATAATTCTAACTTGTGGCAGCTGAGCCAATTAAGCCTTCAGCCTAGATCAAGGTGTTTCCTCCCTTTCCATGGAGACTGGTGGAACTTAGGTAGATGTACATTCCCAAGCAATCAAGGATAGATAACATTACAGAGGGTATGTTCATAGCTTTGAACGCAGGTGTTAAACCATCAATTTAGCCCGAAAATTCCTTTCCCATAGAAATCCTCTCACGCCCTTGGAGCCAATGGGCCCACGGATTAAAGCAACAGGATGGCTCCCATAATTCTTACTGGTTTCCCACAAGGCCTCACCCTCCACTTGACCAAAGAACAGCTTCTAGGAAAGTACTAACTTTACTACAGGAACGAAAGCCCATGGTCTGGCTCCTGGAGGGCATCTAGCAGTATGTTTCGGGTTGAAAGTCTGGCAGGTGTGGCAGTTCTTTACTGCTGCCTTTGTAGTGAGGGTTAGCCCTGGTCCAGCAGCGTTGAATGGTATCTATGAGTTTGTCCCTTCCCCAGTGGGTACACTGGTGTAAGATTCTGAGGTGTTTTGGTACCCAAAGTTTAGGCATTAGGAGTCTCTTATCAGGGAGGTACCAGATGCCATCTTGCAAAGAGGCCCCTTGCTCTTTCCAACCCACTAGCTCCTCTACGGTTGCTGTCTTATACATTTGTTCAAAATCAACATCCGAAGGAATTTGAGCTCCTTGGAATTCGTTATCTGGTGATAGGGGCTGTAGTGCTGCTTCCTGTGCTATATGATCGGCACAGCGGTTTCCGACCGAGATTGGGTCCTTTCCTTTGGTGTGGGCTTTGCAGTGAACTACGGCTATGGCCTCGGGGAGATGTATAGAGTTCATCAGGCGTTTGACTAAGGGCGCATGGGCAATCTGGGTACCTGCAGCTGTCAGGAAACCCCTTTGGAGCCAAATCTGCCCTGTAGCATGAACCAGTCCAAAAAAATGTCTTGAGTCTGTATAGATTGTAATTCTTTGTCCCGCCCCCAGTTCACTGGCTCGGATGAGTGCAATTAGTTCAGCCGCCTGTGTGCTATATTTGGCATGGATGGGGCGAGCTTCTAGGATGTCAGTGGCAGTCACGACTGCGTAGCCACTCTTACGCTCTCCTCCCACTATCTTTGAGCTCCCATCTGTATATATAATGAGGTCTGGGGCCTCCAAGGGGAGGTAATCTAGGTCTTCCCGTGGTTTCTCAGCATGACGAACTACTTGGGAGCAATCATGATGTGGTGAGCCGTCATCAGGGAGGGGTAGGAGAGTTGCGGGGTTAAGGGAATTCACCCTATTGATTGTTACATTTGAAGGGCTGAGGAGAATGGCCTCATACCTGTTTAGTCTTTGCATGGTAAAACGTTGGCACCCCTGTAGGTTAAGGAGGGTGGCTACAGCATGAGGGACATTTCTAGTCAGGTCGTGCCCTAAGACAGTCTCTTGTGCCTTTTCCAAAAGTAACGCTGCTGCCGCCACTGCTCTGAGGCACCCCACGTTTCCCATGGCAGTGGTATCTCGTTGGAGGCTATAGTAGGTAACAGGTCTGTTTCTGTCGCGAATTCCTCGCGGCGCTTTTAGCAGAATGCTCAGAGTCCCAGGTTCTTTAGTGCAGTATTGTTTAATGTGAGCTAAATATATATACAAATATCTACAGAAGCAGTTCATATAATCAGACAGAGTACCTGCACCTTGAGGCAAAAGAAGACGCCACACTCATCTACACCACCACTACTATTGAACAGGCTTTACTTTTAAACCGGTGACAGCCAATCACATTACTGCTGAATCATTCTGACCCAGCACTTCCACAGAGAGTATTGCATCAGCCTGTTGCAAACTGAAGCCTGCAGACTTACTTACACAGCATCCTGTGAATCCCAACAGTTTCTTCCTTGGAAGGGCTGTGTGAGGACATCTGAAGCTACCCCTTTATTTTCATGTACAAACAGGGAGAAGGGCAGCTGGTAGTCAGGGAGTCCAAGGGCAGGTGAGGATCTTAATTCTCGCTTGATGGATTCAAAAGCTTCAAGTGCCTCTACAGACCATTCGAGTTGTTCTGGGGCGTTGTCATGGGTCATGGCAGTGAGGGGACGGGTGAATTCTCCATACTGGGGAATCCAGGTGCAACAGAACCCACTCATCCCGATGAAGCCTAAGTTGTCTTTTTGTCTTTGGAAGGGGTGGTTTTGTTATAGCTTCTATCCGGTCGGTGGAGAGGGCACGGGTCCCTTCCTCCAAGATATGGCCGAGGTATTTTACTTCTTTCTGGCAATATTGTACTTTCTTTGGGGACACCTTATGTCCTTTGTACGCCAATATTGTGAGGAGAGCTACGGTGTCCGATTTACAAGATTCTAAGTCCTGCCCACATAGTAAGATATCATCAACGTATAAAAGGAGGGTGGAGCCTCCTGGAAGAGTGACACCCAATAGGTCCTGGTGCAGTATGGCGGAAAAAATCGCTGGGGATTCTACGTATCCCTGAGATAGTCGTGTCCATGTTAACTGGCCAGTTTGCCAAGCAAAGGCAAAAAGGAATTGACTTTCTGCATCCACAGGGATACTGAAGAAGACGGAGCGCAAGTCAATGACTGAATAAACTACAGTTCCCTCAGGAATTGTGCTCAGGAGGTGGTGAGGGTTAGCCACTACGGTGTGTCAGAGAATAACAAAGGAGTTTACAAGCCTGAGGTCCTGAACTAAGCGCCATTTTATGGGATTCGTGTGGGGCTTACGGACAGGGAGTAGGGGGGTGTTGCACGGAGAGGTGCAAGGAACTAGAACTCCCATTTTTAAGAACTCCCATTTTTAAGAACTCCTCAATCATTGGGGTGAGCCCCTTTATTGCTTCTTTTGGTAGCGGATACTGTCTGGTGCAGGGAAAAGGCAAATATTTCCTGTAATTTACCTTTACTGGAGTTGCAGACTTCAAAAGTCCAACTGATGTGGATTCGGTTCCCCATAGCCAAGGGAGGACCCCATTCAGGAGTTCAAGGGGGAGGTCGAGGTTCTTGTTATCTTTTTTAAAAAAATCATTTTTATTGAATGATTTTATGTTACAAAAAACAATACAGCCATACTACCACTAAATATAATTAAGAAATAAAAATTACATACATCGATATTTAGTTTGTTATTTGTTATTTACAGTCTGATTTCCTCCCAAACATTGCACACAACAACACACATATGTGCAGACACCCACACACTCACACCCGCACACAAAATAAATATTTTTCCCCCTTTTATCTTCCAAAATCTTTTCTTCAAATTTGACTTCCTGTCAAGTCCCTTTCCATATATTTTATCTTACATTTGAATGTACACAAAACAATAAACCTTTCTATATAATTTTTCTAATACATTCTGAAAACATAATAATTCCTTAATTGTTGTCCACCTCCTTTTAGTTCCTTTATCACTCGAATGCTAGCACGGACTCAAAACTATTACTGTATTTTTGAATATATCTTCTATAACCATCCCATTTTTTCCGCAAATTTTTGCTTTGAGTTTCCTCTGAGTTTACTAGTCAGTTGAGCCGTCTCCACCAATTCCTGTAATTTGATTTGCCAATCAGTTATTTTTGGAGCCTCATGATCTTTCCATCCCTTGGCCACAAGTATACGAGCCGCTGCGGTTGTGTACTTGCGTACAAGAATACCTCTCTTAGATTTTTGGGGATCTCTTTATCTAAAATAATTAATAGAAATGCCTCCGGTTTTTTAGTAAAAGTTATCCCCATCATCTTTTTAAATTCTTGTTATCAGCCTCTTGTAAGACCCCTTGAAAGTTGAAAATTGACTCATTGGGCATATAGGTAAATTCCCTCCTGGCCACATTGGGTGGTGGCATTTAACTTGCAAAGCAGATCCCTTCCTAAGAGATTGACAGGGCTAGACGTCAGCAAGAAAGTGTGTTTAACTGACAAAGGTCCGACTGACACTTTGGCGGGCTTGGAGGGGGGCAAATTTGGAGGATTCCATCTAGTCTCATTACGGTCCTAGTTCCTTCTCCTGGGGCCAAGTGACTATTGGTAAGGGTAGAATATATGGCTCCTGTATAGAGCAGGCAGTCATAGGATTGTCCATCTATCTGCATGGTGCAGATAGGATCAGAGGAAGATAGCTGTAAGATTGGACAGAGAAAAGGAAAAGAGGCGGGATCTGCTTCTGATTGTCAGTAATCACTGTATTCTTCCATCACCATCTCATGGGAAGAGTTTGCAGAGCGATTTGGGTGGTTGAAAGGATTATTACTATTAGGTGGATTCCTGGGTCGCGGTATGGGAGGAGGAGGTGCCATCTGGGTTTGCACTTGAGAGGGTCCATTCATAGGACCCTGAACTTGGGGTTGGTTGACTCTCTGTATTCCGGTCTCAAGGTCTTTGGGTCTCTATAGTCTGCTCTCGTGGTTCCGGACTCCTGGAGGCCGGTCAATAGGGGGCAATATCTTTTTATATGTCCCATCTCATCGCAATGGAAACAGGTGCGCCTATCTGGCTGTTCATACCTCCTTCCTTTTTGCTTTTCCCTGCAAGGGGGAACCCCCGGTGGCCTAGGCTAGCACTCGTGGGAGCTCTGGTTTTTGGTCCTTCCTTTTCTGTTCATCCTTTGAATTAAAGACGAATTTCGCAATGGAGAGGATCTCGTTTATTGTTTTTCCATCATAGCCAAGGTGTGCGTTTAATGCCTTTCGTATAACAATAACTTCGTGTTGTGGGCTCTCTGGGTCTATTCCACCCCATGTTTTGATTGCAGAACTATCACGTGTAATAATCAGAGGGGTGTTCCTCGGGTCCTTGTAGGACGGCTTGGACTTTAGTCCAATTTACAGTCCGCTGTCCTGCAGCTTGTAAGCCGTCTAGGATAGCCTTCTAGAATATCTTTAAGCTCCACATGCCATCGGTGGCATTATAGTCCCAGGCAGGGTCGTTGACAAGGGTTTGGGTTGTCAGTGGGGCCATGGAAGTGGGTTGGTCTGCTTGGTAGTCGGGTCTACCCAAAGCCTCCCCCACTTTTACTAATATCTCCCTCTTTTCAGCTTCGTTGAAAAGGGCCCCCAGTAACATGTGTACGTCTGCCCATGTCGGGTTGTGGGTGGAGAAAATAGTAGCTACCTGTCGGTGGCATTTATCAGGGTCATCTCAGAGGGAAGGCATTTTTTCTGACCAATTCATTAGGTCCGAGGTGAGGAAAGACTGATGGGTGAAAACCATATGGGGCGGGTCTCTGAGGGGAAACACGTTCTCTACATCTCCATTAACTAGGTTGTCTCTATTTCGGGTCCGATTAGATACTGGCCCATTCCCTTCCTCGTCCAGTGGTCCCCCTTTAGGTAGGGCTTTTGAGTTGGGGTCAGCTTGTTCTCCCCCTGTTCCCGATGCGGCTTGGAGAGGGTTGTTCGACGGTAGAGCTGGTAGGTTTTGGGAAGGATCTGTGGCGGATGGATCCGCTACATCTATCTCAGCCCCTGCTCCTGCCCCGGCTCTTAGCGGGAGGTTTCCCATCGGTTCAGGGTAATAAAAGGGGATGAGGGATCTATCCAATTGTTCCTCTTGAATTCTGATTTCGTCATAAGGAGGAGGTCTGGTGGTTCTCAGCACAGCCATTTGCTGGACAATTTGCACTTGCTTGCACTTAAACAGTTCGTGGGCTTCCACAAAAGCATTGAGGTAATAGATTTGCTGGGGTTTCTTGTCAGCCAAATAGGACCTAAGTGCCTGCATCTTTATAACATTAAAAGAGCCCTGAAGTGGCCATTGAGATGCAGCCTCTAGGTGGTGGGTGAAAGCCACCCATGAAAAATTGCAAAGGTCTCTCAATTTGGACTTGGAGAGTCCCTTCCTCCCCTTTAACTCTTTCCAGTTAACAAGGTTAAACCCAATTGGTTTAAAATTGGTTAAACCCAATTTTCCCTACAATATCCTTTTCTCCTGATCCCGAATATTTTTAACCATGAATTTGTTCTTTGTTCTGTTTAGCTTAAAACCAGAGACCTTGCCAAATTCTGTTATCTTTTCCAATGCTTTAGGGATACTCAACTCCAGATCTTCCACTGTTAAAATTATGTCGTCTGCAAAGGCTTTCAGCTTGAAAACCTCTTTTCCTGTCGTAATCCCTTTAATTTCTTCTTCCTTTCTCAGTTCCAAGTTGAGTATTTCTAAAGTTAATCTGAATATTCGGGGAGCCTTGTCTTGTGCCTTTTTCTGTGGGAATATATTCTGTTTTCCTGCTATTAATTATCAGACTGGCTTGTTGTTTCTCATAAATACCCTTTATGCCCTTGGAGAATCGCTCTCCCATTGTTGATAGAACTATTACTTTTCTTAGAAATCCCTAGTCTTAGAAAATTCTCGATTATAAATCAAGAAGTAGAATGGAAAATAAAAACTTAAGGGAGAAGAATTTGTTAATAAATCCGGGAAATTACTGGCTAGGCAATTAAGAATGGAAGGGAGGCTTCCCTAGCCTCGCACTCAGCCATTTCTAGCTCCAAGATTGTCTGTTTCTAGCTCAGACAGTCTCCTGCAGGCACTGCTCCTGCTCCAGGTTCTCCTCCCTCTGACCTGTGGTTGGCTGTCCTTCAGCTCCGAGTCCAAGGCACTGCAAAGAGAGGTCAGATCCCGCAGGCTCATTCTGCTGCTCCTACTGCAGCTCTTCTCAGGCTGCTGCTCACTCACCTGGCCTGCTCCTCCAGTTGCTGGTTGAGGGTCTTCAACTGATGAAGCTACCTCTCCAGCTTCTCCTCCCTCTGGACCCACTGGGAAGAGTTGCTGCGATCACTAGGCCTGTGCTGTTTTGGTTTCTTGAATGGAGAGTTAACTTCACTTAGTTTTTCTTTTATTGCTGTCCTGTGTTTGACTCCAGCTCCTGACACAGGTTCATGGCCTGGTGTTCCAAGAAGGACATTCTCATGCCTGTCCTGAATTAACCTGCTTGCCCAGGTCTCCCTGGACTTTCCCCAAGTTCTAATATTGTGCGGCAGAGGCAGAGAAACAGCAATCCAGGTCTCATTTTTTCCTCTCCACAACAGCCAGCGGTGACTACATTATATCCTTTATTAGGCATAGCAAACCACATATTATCAAACAGACACCGTATACAAATTTTGCAAACTACGAGCTCAACATAACAAGGTTTGTCCCAGTCAGATCTTTAACTCCAGAGAAAATCAATTTACATATATAACACAAGACAACACTACCACACCACCAATCAATTAAGAACCACTAATTCTCTTTATAATGGCCCAGTCTTTCTACATGGAGAGCACTCAAAAATTCAGCCACTATTAAAGTAATTTGATCATTCCTGCCCGAGAGCAGGTCCTGAAATGTTGGTAGCATAGAATTGAGCCTGTTGAGTAGTAAGGCCTCTAATAATTGTCTTCTGGCATAAATGCCAAAATCACAAGAAAAGAAAATAATGCTCCAAAGTATCAGGTTCCTGTTTACTACATTTGCAGAGACGTTCTGGTTTTGGGAGAGCTACCCTAACCATTCAGGGAGAAGATGGTGCTGATGTGGTCTGAAATATAGTCAGCAGAGCAGGCATCATCAGAAAGACCTGAGCCACAGGGTACTGTCCACCTCTGGGATGTCCTGTAATTTTGGTTTTGTCATCTCCCCCCCCCCCCGCACAGGGTCCCTTCCAGGTCTTCTGGACAACCACACCACCTCCTCAGCCCAGCATCACATGGTCTTTCTTGCCTGGGGGGTGCCAGGGGGCTTGACACTTGAAACTTCCATTCCAAAAGTCCAGAAGTCTCATTTGTGTGGCTTCATTCCATGGATTATAGCACACTGGCCACTACCTCCCAGGTATCACCAGTAACGTTTAGCGTGTTGAGCTACTTCACCAACACAGAGTGTGCGCAGTGAGTGGGGAGTAGAGATAAGAAAGCTGTTCAAGCCTTTGCAGATGCCTTGGTACTAATAATAGAAGAACAATTATCCAGTGTTAAAGAAGTATTAGAAGGAATAGAAAGAAAACTAAAATGTTAGTTAAAATATCAAGATTTGGTGGATATGTTGCAACAGCAGATTGGCATAGAAGCAGTTAAAAAAGTTAAATATTTAGGAATTTGGTTAACATCAAAGAATATAGATTTATTTCAAAATAATTATACAACGATGTGGAATGGAATTAAGAGAGATCTGGAAGTATGGAGAAGGATGAAACTATCCCTATGGGGAAGGATATCGGTTATCAAAATGAACATGCTACCAAAAGTGTTATTTTTGTTTCAACCAATTCCAATAATCAAGGGGGTAGTGGTATTTAAGGAATGGCAAAAAAATAATTTCAAGATATATCTGGCAGGGGAAGAAAACAAGAATCCAATTCGAATTGTTAACAGACATTAAAGAAAGAGGGGGCTTCACCTTGCCAGACTTGAAATTATATTATGAAGCGTCTTGCCTCTGTTGGTTGAAGGAATGGATGTTGTTAGAAAACAGACTTGTCGAATTTAGAAGGTTTTGATAATAGGTTTGGTTGGCACACATATCTATGGTATAATAAATAAATACAATTTCAATTAACCAATTATTCTATCACATTCCTTCCTGCACCCGGTGCAGAAAGTAACTCCCCTTTTATTAGGCAAAAAATCAAGAGACCGCAGGTGTGCAACTAGGTAGGTCAAACTGCAAACATATACCTCTGAAACCAACCTGGTTCCTGAGTAGCATTATTTCAGATAAAGAAAAACCAAGCCATGGGGCTTGACTTAGACCTTGAAACTTCCATTCCAAAAGTCCAGGAGCCTTATTTGTATGGCTTCATTCCATGGATTATAGCACATTGGCCACTACCTCCCAGGCACCACCCGTAATGTTTAGTGTGCCCCCCAAAAACCCCACCCAATTAAATTTGTTGCCCCTTTCCCTGCCCCGCTTCTGAACCAATTGTTCCTCAGCGTGGAACAGTGCAGAGCTGGTAGGTGGGTGGGATGTTTGCAAAACCGTTTGCTGTGGATGTGAGGTCGATGTCCTCAGGGTTGTCGGGGGACTTGAGCCTGAAATGTTGCAGGATGGAAGTCAGGAAGACAAAGAGCTCCATGCGCGCTAGGCTTTCCCCGGCACAGATCCTTTTCCCTGGGGAGAGAATCAAGCAGCACTTTATGGCTTTAGTTTGGTGTTTGATGGTGCAAATTTAATTTATTTATTTTTATAAATTGTTATTTGGTTTTGTGGCGATCACACAGGGTCCCCGGACATTTGACGGTCTATTGACCCTGTGCCACCACTGTGATTGCTTTCTTCACTGCCACCAACCCATTTCCCTTGGGTACTCACAGAGTCCAGACAGTTGTTAACATTAACAAATAATCAAGTTTATTTATAGGCATGAACAAGCTTATGGTTTCAGTTAATTTTTCTTGGCAGTTTCTTAATCTTAGTTCCTTAACTGTCTGTGGTCTGTGTGTGTGGTTTGGGAGCTGCACAGCCAGGGAAAAAACAATGCTATCCAGGGTTGTAAAGACTGCAGAGAGAATAATTGGGTGCACTCTTCCCACCTTAGATCAAATTACGCTTCCAGGTGTCATGAGAAAGCTGCAGAGATAGCGCAGGATAGTGCGCACCCTGGAAATGATCTCTTTCAGCTTCTGCCTTCTGGAAGAAGGTCCAGGGTTATAAAGACCAGGACTAGCCGCCTGAGAAACAATTTCTACCCAAATGCAATTCTGGTTCTAAAGGCAGCATAAGGAGTCTCTGTAGTATAGTGTATTTTAAAATGGGGTTTCAGAGTTTTAGGGGTTTTTGAATGTTTTATGTAGTTTTTATGTAGTTTTTCAATTTCATTGTTCTGCATGGGACAATGACATAAAGATATGTATATCGTATATGCGTTCCTAACAATTTCAAACTGCTTATTCCAACATCTATCTGACTCTACCTAACAACCTCTTACTCACTCACAACACAACTCCACCAACCACAGACTTAACCTCCCTCTTCCTTCTTCAACTCCCAACCCTCAACTGACTTCCGCACAGCTTCACTCTCACTCTGACTCCTCCTATCAGTTTCTCTCTGGCCAATCACATCACACTCATTTAACCCTTTCCTTATGACCCAACTAGGAGGCAAATGCCACAGGTTTTTCAACATTAAAAATTCACAGAGATGATGATGTTTGTGGTGGTTTAGTCGTTTAGTCGTGTCTGACTCCTTGTGACCCCGTGGACCAGAGCACGCCAGGCCCTCCTGTCTTCTTACAGAGATATATAATAATTAAAACAAGATTCCAAGGAATCTCCTGACTTCCATCCTCCCCTTTTGTGGGTCCCATTATTAATCATTTCCTCCCGCATCTTTTATGATACTCCAAATCCTTTGCCTGTTCCATTATGTCCAGTATTCAACCTTAAACTACAAGTGATACTCCAATACCTACTACTGATTTTAACTGTTTACAATGGTCTTTAAGATAAGTTGTAAATTTTCCCCATTCCTTATTAAAAATTTGGTCTTCCGATGGTGCAGAAGTTTATCCCTCTACAGTGGTACCTCAGGTTAAGTACTTAATTCATTCTGGAGGTCCGTTCTTATCCTGAACTGTTCTTAACCTGAAGCACCACTTTAGCTAAAGGGGCCTCCCACTGCTGCCGCGCCGCCAGAGCACGATTTCTGTTCTCATCCTGAAGCAAAGTTCTTCACCTGAAGCACTAATTTTGGGTCAGTGGAGTCTGTAACCTGAAGCGTATGTAACCTGAAGCGTATGTAACCCCAGGTACCCACTGTAATTCTGCAAGCAAGCTCTTCCCAGTTCTTTGCCATATGCAAAGATGAGGCCTTGTGCCCTGCCAGTTCGGGGGGGGGGGGGTGTGGCAGCAAAAAAACCAAGCAGCTAAAAGCTCTCCTTCCCATCCTCTCAGGGAAAGTCGCTCTGCTTTTAATGCTGCCATTAAAAGGCACACAGCTTCTATCGGGGAAGATAAACAGAAAGAGATAAGAGGCAGCCTTACGTAGGACAAGATCAATTTAGATTTTTTTATCTCTGGTCAACAAAGGTCAAATGCGTTCCGCGTCTGAAGTGACAAAACGCTTCGAAGCACAAGCCATTCCTATGCGCATTCTTTTTTTTGTCCTACAACTATGTCACCCCACAGATGCCCACTAGAGGGAATCTGGTTCGTTCTTCTGCAAGTGGCAAGGTCCGTGGATGTATAAAACTAAGACAGACGTGGAGTGGTCTCCTTCCAGGTTCATTTGGGCACTACAGTGGTACCTTCACGTTAAGTACTTAATTCTTTCTGGAGGTCCGTACTTAACCTGAAACTGTTCTTAACCTGAAGCACCACTTTAGCTAATGGGGCCTCCTGCTGCTGCTGTGCCACTGGAGCACGATTTCTGTTCTCATCCTGAAGCAAAGTTCTTAACCTGAGGTACTATTTCTGGGATAGCAGAGTCTGTAACCTGAAGCGTATGTAACCTGAAGCGTATGTAACCGCGAGGTACTGTACTGCTTTGGTCTCTTCTCCAGTGATAGGAAGCACTGATAAAGCAGCAATGTCCCCTTTCTGCCCCACCTCCAAGAAAACCCAAGGTAGCAGTAAAGGTAGTCTATTGATCTTTCTAACTCTGGCCTGACCTCCTAATAATAATAATAATAATAATAATAAATAAATACTTTTTTTTTATACCCCTCCCTCCCTGGCCAGAGCTGGGCTCAAGGCGGCTAACACCAATAAAATTACAATAAAAACATAATAGGGGAAGGGGGCAAAAATTAAAATACAGGTTAAAAATACAATTTAAAATGCAGCCTCATTTTAATAATAGCCCATAGATCAAAACCATAAGGGGAGGGAAACATAAGGGTCAGACTGAGTCCAATCAATCAATCAAAATCTATCTAGGTGTTAATTTTATTTATTTAATAAGATTTTTTTAGGCCATCTTATTGAGTCACAAGGCAACTTAAGCATTCTAAAACAGCCACGCCTCTGCACACAAGTCAACAGAGCAAGAGGCTTTTGCATGCTGTGAAAGAGGCTGGAGTTTAGCCAGGTGAGAAACAATTCAACTTTTCTGCCACCTGAGGGGTGATTGTATGTGGGATATTGGCTGGAAACTAGGCTCTGTGGCTGGGGAGGGGTAGCAGCAGCTGGCTAATGAGGGGTGGGGGGCAGATGAAAAACTCCCTCGTGTGGTTGCAATGACAACCCCCCCCCCAAAGCTACTACTTGTGCCAGGAGCAAAATACTCTATTGGAGTGTGCAGAGTTTTCATGATAAAAAACGTGTTCATTTAAGAGACTTCAAACAAAAATTTTATGGAAATACAGTGGTACCTCAAGTTAAGTACTTAA
>NC_041319.1:4286861-4318053 GCF_004329235.1 Podarcis muralis | reverse complement strand
CCTTCCCCGTATTCAAACGAAGGCTAAAGACAGCAATCGATATCTGTGTTTTTATGATACTGCCTATTTTGTAAAGAGTTTAAAAATAAAACTGCTTATTTCAGAATAAATTGGCACTTCTTGTTGTTGTTTAGTTGTTTAGTCGTGTCCGACTCTTCATGTCCCCCTGGACCAGAGCACGCCAGGCACTCCTGTCTTCCACTGCCTCCCGCAGTTTGGTCAAACTCATGCTGGTAGCTTCGAGAACACTGTCCCACCATCTCGTCCTCTCGTCCCCTTCTCCTTGCGCCCTCCATCTTTCCCAACATCAGGGTCTTTTCCAGGGAGTCTTCTCTTCTCATTGAGGTGGCCAAAGTCTTGGAGCCTCAGGCTTCAGGATCTGTCCTTCCAGTGAGCACTCAGGGCTGATTTCCTTCAGAATGGAGAGGTTTGATCTTCTTGCAGTCCATGGGACTCTCAAGAGTCTCCTCCAGCACCAGAATTCAAAAGCATTGATTCTTCGGCAATCAGCCTTCTTTATGGTCCAGCTCTCACTTCCATACATCGCTACTGGGAAAACTATTATTGCAAAGGTGTCTTCATCTCATGTCCCCCTGACCTAGTCCAGTATCCTCTTCTCACAGGTGGCTGAACAGAAGCCTGTGGGAAACCTGCAAGCAAGGATCCTCTCCCTTCCTCCGGAAAAAACAATCTCTCAAATGACCTGTTGATGGCATTTTACCATTGTACTGTTTAACAATGCTGTCCAGGGTTGTAAAGACTGCAGTGAGAATAATTGGGTGCACTCTTCCCACCTTGGATCAATCTATGCTTCCAGGTGCCATAAGAAAGCTGCAGAGAAAGCGCAGGATAGTTACGCACCCCCGGAAATGATCTCTTTCAGCTTCTGCCCTTCTGGAAGAAGGTACAGGGTTATAAAGACAAGGACTAAGCCACCTGAGAAACAGTTTCTACCCAAATGCGATTTTGGTTTTAAACACATTGTAGGGACATGGGGTGGCGCTGTGGGTTTAAGCCACCGCTTCAGGTTACAGAGTTCTGCTAACCAGAAATAGTACTTGGGTTAAGAACTTTGCTTTCATGATAAGAACAGAAATCACACAGTGGCAGCGGAAGGCCCCATTAGCTAAAGTGGCTACCTCAGGTTAAGACAGTTTCAGGTTAAGAACAGACCTCCAGAACGATATTAAGTTCTTACCCAGAGGTATCACTGTACTGGACTGAGGCTGCTTAGGGCTTTAAAGGTCAGCACCAACACTTTGAATTGTGCTCGGAAACGTACAGGGAGCCAGTGTAGGTCTTTCAAGACCAGTGTTATGTGGTGTCGGCAGCTGCTCCCAGTCACGAGTCTTTCTAGGAAAGAAAGGCTCTTTCTAGATCACAATCTCCACACCAGGGATGCTATATTAATGGTAAAGTTCTGAGAAATTATTGAGAGATCTGACATCTTTTGAGCAGTTCTCCCATAGCGCTGCACACTTAGGAGCATTAAGCATTACAACTACGATTCCCATGGCGTCTCAAAGGCAAACAGGTTCATTATGTGTTATCTGCAATTGGTCGGTTTATGTATGCTTTGCACACAATGTGCTTCTGCAGAATGGCAATGGAACGTGTGCCAACTCTATGTCAAGTTCATGATGCGTCTAGCGATGTTTCACAACAGCAGTAATTGCTAATAAGCGATGACACAATCACCCAAACATTGCTAAGTCAATCAATAGCTGTAGTAGTGCACAGGGAACCATTATCTCAATGTAAGCCGGAGGCGATAGAATCAAACATCCATAAAGGTTGCAATTCAGCAGTTTGATGCTAGAGTCTCTTCCTGGAAATCAAGAACTGCAGCGGCGTAGCGTGGGTTGTCAGCACCCGGGGCAAGGCAAGTAATTTGCGCCCCCTAACCCCTAACCTGCCGCCGCTACCAGCTTCTTGCTGCTGCCTAGGCTGGGGTGTTTACGGTAAGGTAGCCATGGTGGCGGCGGCGGGTCCGTGTCAGGTGATCTGAGGCGAGTTGCTGCTGGCGCTGCCGCCCAAACGATGCCGCTTGCCCGGAGGAGGAGGGCAGGGAGGCGAGGAAAATGCAACATGGCCCAGCAGCTGCAGCAGCAGCGGCGGCGGGGCTGTGAGGAGGGGCTGCCTGGCGCGCCCTCCGCGGCCCTGACGCGCGGGACCGCGGCGAGCGCTGAGAGCCGCTGCCAGCTTGTCGGTTCTGCGAGACATGGGGCTCTGCTACAGCCTGCGCCCGAGGCTCTTCGGCGACTCCGGAGGCGGCGAGCGCGCCCCCCCCAGATGTTGCGCCCGGTGCGGCCGGCCCCCCCTGCACCTCCCACGCTACGCCACTGCGCTGAGGTCAGCAACAGAGGGTTTGTCCTGGGAGGAAGCAAGGTTTTTCAGATACTGCCATTTCCGATGTCAGATTTGTGTGCATTTATTCTGTTGTGCAAGAGACGCGGGTGGCGCTGTGGTTAAACCACAGAGCCTAAGACTTGCCGATCAGAAGGTTGGTGGTTCAAATCCCCGCGACGGGGTGAGCTCCTGTTTCTCGGTCCCTGCTCCTGCCAACCTAGCATTTCGAAAGCACACCAGTGCAAGTAGATAAATAGGTACCGCTCCGGCGGGAAAGTAAACGCCGTTTCCGTGCGCTGCTCTGGTTCGCCAGAAGCAGCTTAGTCATGCTGGCCACATGACCCGGAAGCTGTACGCCGGCTCCCTCGGACAATAAAGCGAGATGAGCGCCGCAACCCCAGAGTCGGCCACGACTGGACCTAACGGTCAGGGCTCCCTTTACCTTTATTCTGTTGTGCAAAGACTGGCCTGCTGGCCCTAAGCAGAATACAGAATAGAAGCCCTGCGCTAGAAAGCCCTGAGCTATAAAAAATAAAGGGAATGTGGAATGTCCTTCATGCATTTTAGACTGGGTGAAGAGTCCTTGGAATCCTCAGAAGGTGGCAGATTTTCCTTCCTTGGAGGTTTTCAAAGAGAGGATGGATGGCTATCTGCCAGGGACTCTTTAGCATAGCTGTCAACTTACAGATTTGAAAATAAGGGACCAGCAGCCTTGAAAATAAGGGATCAGCAGCCAAAATAAGGGGTCAACAATTACTTTGATAAAATACATATTTTGTTGCGTGCAAATGGCTTTAGATACCTATTAGGTCCATAAATTACCACATAGCATATATTCAACACAAAAAAGCAGCGACAATTTGTTGTTGACAAAGGACAGCTGGACATAGAAAGGGCCCCATTACCTTCAGTAGCTTATTAAGGGGACATCATCAATAAGGGACAGCAGCGGGACATGGCACTGGGAAACGGGACTGTCCCGCCAAATAAGAGACGCTTGACAGCTATGCTCTTTACGACCTGGAACCTACAGCTACAGACCACAGCTCTCCTGATAACAAAGACTTTAAAACAGGGGGAGAGCAGGACCCTATCTCCACCACTGGTGGCACTGCACCAAGGTTAAGAAAGTCTGGCTACTAGTTTTCAAAGAAACCAGGAAGATCATTGGAAAGGAAGTTTCTCCTATAACCACAACCCACCCTTTAAAATCTATTTAATGAGGAGCTTAAAGGGTTGATTTCCCATCTTCTTACAGCAACCGGAGCCATTATCGCTCGTTTCTGGAAACATCTGAAGCAGGTGGATGTGGCTGCTTTGTGCTCTAAAGCAGTGTTTCCCAAACGTTTTTGGGCAACGGCACACCTGTTTACCGGAAAAAAATCTCGCGGCACACCACCATTAAAGCCCCGCCCCGTGACGTCAGCGCGCAGCGTCACGCCGGGAGGGACGCACAAAAGTGAAAGT
The DNA here is from genome assembly GCF_004329235.1 of Podarcis muralis. Lineage (NCBI taxonomy): Eukaryota > Metazoa > Chordata > Lepidosauria > Squamata > Lacertidae > Podarcis > Podarcis muralis. The sequence continues at coordinate 4,314,237 of NC_041319.1, read as the reverse complement.
TTTTTCCCTTCCCCTTGCCGGGGTGGGAGGAGGCAGCAGAGCGAGGGACTGAGGGACGGCGGCAGCTGAGGCGGCGGCGATAGCGGGCGGAGGAGGAGCCGTCGCCGGGAGTTGCTGCTGCTGCTGCTGCTGTTGCTGCCCGGACATGCCGGCCTCCTCCTCCTCCGCTGTCTCGCAAGCAACCCACCCTCCCCCCGCTTCCCCAGACCGTCTCCCCCCCACCGCCGTGTCCCCTACCTGTGCTGCAGCCCCACTAGTCCCAGCGTGATCACATGGGGCACGTCCAGCTCCGTGGGCCACAGGCCGGAGGCGATACACCCGAACACGCCGCACTCCTCCCGAATCCCCAGCTCCTCGAATTCCATGGTGCCCGAGCGAACACGTGTTGTTGTCAGCGCAGCTGCTTCTGTTATTGCCGCTGCTGCCTCCTGCCGCCGCCGCCGCCTGGGTTTGAGGGGGGGGGCGGAGGAGGAGGAGAAGGAGGCGGCGGCCTCAGAGGCGCGAGTTCCTCTCCGCGCCCACCCCTTGCGCCCGCCTCATTTACATGCATACATTACGAAGGGGCGAAATTCCCCGCCTCGGGGCTGCTCCGCGTGGTGGAGTTGGTTTCCCCACCCCAGAGGAGCAGAGCAAGAGAGGTCGCCTTCGGGGCGGGGGGGGGGGGCTACTTTGTATCTGCCTTTGGACACAAGTTAGCTCCCGCTCGCTCTTTCTCTCTCCCCACAAGTTAACTTTGTTTCCCTCTCTCTTTCTCTCCGCGCGCTTCTGAGAGCGAGTTTTGCCCAGTGGCTCCGAGAGTGTAAACGGCTGGCTGAAGTGCTGAGGAGACCGCGAAGGGCGGAGGGAGCTGGGCTTTGCGCGCGACGGAAGGGGTTATTCCCCCCCTTATGGAAACGGGGTTTGAGGGAATAAGGGGTAGGGAGGAGACTTCGGTTTTTGCGCGACTGAGCAGGGGAAGGGGGCGTCGGCGGGCGCTCGCCTCAGATTGGAGAAACGCTACCAAAGGGTTGTGAGCGGGGGGGGGGTGTTAAAAACATCCCTCCCTCCGTGGGTGGAGGAAAGGGGGCTGGGAGGCAGGATGTGGCCCCGGCGGAGAGTTTTAGGTGGCCCAACCCCTTCCCTTTCCCAATGAGGTGGAAGCATTGGCGGGTTTCTGCAACCGCGCCCCGCCCCCTTCCGCCGTCCGTGCCCCCCCTCCCTTCGTACGCAGCCCCAAAAGTGCCTCCGGACTCCGAACGCGCTTCTTTTTCGGGTCGCTTCCCTCTCGCGCGCTGCTCACTTGGTTTTGTTCTCTCCTAGGCGCCCGACTCGCCCGCCTCCCTCCCACGGCACACCAGCCGGTGTCTCACGGCACACTAGTGTGCCGCGGAACACCGGTTGGGAAACACTGCTCTAAAGGATGGGAGACACTCCTGCTAGAAAAGTTAACACACCAGAGGACAGAGCAAGAAAAAGAAAAAGAAAATAATTTTCTTCTAGTTTGGTATGGATTTATTGCTCACGTTAACGACAAAAGGCATGGACAAGAAACCCCGGCCGAATGCAAATGGGCATGGTTAATTCCGTAAGAATTCACGGTCAAACCTTGTGGTAGTTTTGTAGCTACACAATGCTTAGTTTTAGTCCTTTTGCTCTAGACTCCCCCCCACACCTGATGGAAAAAGTCCTTTGTGCTCAGTTGAACCCCTCTTCATTTTTTCCCCACTCTCCTTGCGGAAGATCCCATGACTCTCTTCTGTATTTCGTTGCCTTGGTTTTAAAAATCCTTCAATAAAAAATATTTATTTAAAAAAATGGGGAGGGCGGGAAGGAAAAGGAGGTAAATCTCTGAAGCAGGAACCCCCACCCTTTCCAAACAAAGGGCATGTGTGGGAAATGTCTGTGAGGGGGTGCCAGACGAACGAGTCCTGGGGGAGAGGGAGGGAGCAGAGCATGCCCTTTTGCCAGTTCCGGATTAGGAGGCCCGCGATTTAGCCCTTTAAACCTCTCCCTTTGGGGCTCCCAGGCAACGGCAGAGCCTAGAAGGCGAACCCCCCAAAATCCACCATGTCTAAGTCCTGTTCCATCCCGTCGTAATCCAGGGGCGCCTCGTATTGCGGTTCGGAATCACAGGCCGACGGGTGGTAGCCCAGCTCCTTGAAGTCCGGCGGGTGGGGGTCCGCAGGGGGTCCGGCTGTGGATGAGCTGACCATGTGACCCATGCTGGGACCAGCGGCGGCGCCCCCCACCAGGAGGCAGGCGGCCTTCACCCCTGTGTTGGGGGGCTTGGGGCCGTGGCGGAGGCAGTGCGGGGAGCAGGTTTCGTGGCACAGGCTGGACCTGGGAACTGGAGAGAGAAGCAAAGGGCAACGGGGGGTGTGTGAGAGGGGATAACCAGCCTCATATAGCCATCATGCTTGAGTCTAGTTAGCACATGAAGGGGTTAACGCCATAGAGTAACCTGTCCTGCCAGGCTTCGCCTATGTCACTTCCTCTCACCTTGGGAGGAAATGGGCAACGAAGCCTTTTGTTGTACTCAGCCTACATGTGGATTCGGCATGTGAGGAGCTCTGACCTGCTCCCTCCAGCTGCATGGCTTTAACCAGCCTCTTTCGTTCCAGACAAGGATGGAGTCTGAAACTCCAGCCTTTTCCTCCTATCCTTATAGTTTAGCAACTTTTACCATTTTGTTACCAAGCAAAGTTTTACTGCCTGTGCAACTTTTTACGGCTGCTGTACGGAAAATCACATGAATCTGACCTTTGAAGAGTTTGGTAAGTAAACCGTTTCATAGCTGACCAAATGTGTGGTCTATCCGTGTGCTAGGGAATACTTCGGGGTTCACTAGAAAACATATTTTTAAAGGTTTTACAGCCAAATTTCCATGCTTTCTTATGCTGAATATTTTGTGACTGCTAAATCTCTGGAGAGGTTCTCTCACCAAAGGTTACTTGCCCCAGATCTGGGTCTTGGCATCTGCAAGGAGACTGTGAGACCCAGGAAAGAGGATTGGAGGAGAGTTAGCCTAGCTGGGCAGTTGTGGTGGATGGTTGTTGTGGTAGCACCCGGAAGGCTATACAGCCTGCCTACCAATGGGAAACCCCTGAGCAGGATCCGAGCACAAGAGTCCTCTCCCCTTCTGTGGTTTCCAGTGTGATAGGAATTTTGAAGTCTTGGATATATAATAAATGTTCATAAATGTGCCAACCAAGCATGTACATAGATCAGCACAGGAAGACTGACCTGAAACCATTCTTGATTCCCAAACTGAGCAAACGTTTTCTCTGCAAGGTCAAAGGAAAATGGAAAAGCCTCCCCATTGTCTCTCCCTTCACAAATCCTGTCTTAAGGGTATGTCTTTCTATGTGTGGATAGGGTGAGCCTATGACCTGGCTTAGGAACTAAGCATTTATCATTTCAAAAGACTGGCCAGGCTCCCCAGGGTATCCAATCAAGTGAGCATTAACAGGTAAACAACACACTCAGATTTCTGCTGTAGACCGTCTTTTCTGTGATGTAGGTATGATGTATCTTGGGTGGTGGTCTTGGGTTACACCCCTTCTGTGATGTATGTATGATGTATGGAGGGGTGGTCTTGAGCTCCAGGGCAGGGAATTTAAAATGTCTATATAAGGGCAGGCACACCTTGGTTCTGGGTTCCTCCTCCTTTCCTGAGGGTGAGGAGAGCACCCTGTTGCAACAGATCAATAAAGATCAGGCTTACTAGCTGCTTTGCTTCTCAATATTCTCTGGTTGGCCTCTGTTATTTTCTCCTACCAATAGGGAACCTACCTAAGGACTCTATATGGGCTCTTGGGTACCCCATAAGGGGAAAAGGGCAGGTTTTTGTTTACAACACCAGCAACTGGGATTCAGAAGTGTTGCTGCCCTCCAACTGTGCAGGGCAGAGCACAGCCATTGATAGTCTTCTCCTCCATTAATTTGTCTTAATCCTCTTTTAAAGCCATCTGGTTTGGTAGCCATCACTGCTTCCTGCGGCAGCCAGTTCCACAAGGAAATGGAGATACGGCTGGGATGGCTGGGACATATCGTCCCAAACATCTGGAAGGCACCAGTTTGGGGAATGTAGAGCAAACCGGCTTCCTCTGTGTTCATTATGGTTGCCACCCCTCCAGCTAATCCCGTCTGATTGGCATCTCTCTTGCCCTGACCCAAGAGGGGATGTTAGAATTCCTGCTCCGTGATTGCAGTCATGGGATTGTTGACTTTCACATGACGGTATGTATCATGGGAATTGGGGTTGCTTGTGTGTAACCTCCACCTGCTCCAAACTGCGTGAGGCGGTTGCGTTTTCCCCGGCTGAGCAGCCCCCTTTGGGCACGACTGCTTCAGTCGCTGGCAGAATCCGTCAGTGGGCGTTTCCTAAACTTCCTCCAACATAAAAATTCCTTAACGGACAGCCTCCTTCTAGCCTCTCTGCGTGGCAGCCTTCTGCGCAGAGTGGGCGTGCCTATCGGTGGTCCTCCACCCTCCTCACTGACCTCACTAGAAGAGTCTCGGAGCCTCCCCTCCGAAGAGCTCTCAATCCCTTCTTTCTTCCTGGTGTCACCTTGCCTTTCTTCCCCAGCGGAAGCCCTCTCTACCCCTGTACTGGTTCCCTCTCCGGCATCATTGCGGAGCCTAGCCTCTCCACTCTGCTCCGATGTCAGTTTCCTGACAGTATGTTTTGACTCCACCGAGTGGGAAGTGACGGAGACAGGATGTTTGTGTTACTGTGTTCCGTGAAGTGGGACTATTGTCCTTTGTTCTTTTCCTCTTTTCTGTCTGATGCTGGAGAGAGAGGGAGCCATGTTGCAGTGCTCCATGTGTGTTCATATGTAAATAAAGTAGATTAGCCAAAATGCTGAGTTGCTGAGGTCTGTCACGCGAACTGCGAAGACTCTGCGGATCCCTAAGTGTGCCGATGTCTGTTGGCATTGGTCGCTGTGATGTTCAGGCTGAAGAAAGCTTTTGAAGCTCCCGACCAGGAGGGAGAGAACATGCCAGTCGGGCATGTGTCTCTACCAGGGTCCTACTCGAGAGTAGGCTGAGCTCCTGATAGGGATGCCCATATGTGGCCTACTGGTGCCCCACACAACCCCTGGAACCGCTACCTTCTCGTCTCTCCGTGCTGGGGCTGGGAGACCCGCTGTCCCCAGCGCCTTTCCAGAAGCGTTTTCTCACTGGTGAGTTGATGTGGAGCTTGCAGTTGGAGGGCGATCCCTGGGAGAAGCTCTGCAGAGAGAAGCCGAGAATCACAGTCGGAAGAACCCCAGAGGGTCATCTATTCTAGATCATGGGTAGGCAAACTAAGGCCTGGGGGCCGGATCTGGCCCAATAGCCTTCTAAATCCTTGTTTTTACATGAGTAGAATGTGCCCTTTTATTTAAAATGCATCTCTGGGTTATTTGTGGGGCATAGGAATTCGTTCATTTTTTCCCCTTTCAAAATATAGTCCGGCTATATATTTTGTGAATACATAGAATCAGCAAGACTTACAGCAGTGGTAAGAGGCCAATCAGACCAAAAACTGATAGAGGAGTGGACTTGCGTGAAGGAAAACATTTTAAAAAATCGTTCCGGTATTAATATATCAATATGCAACGAATGAAACTTATTGAGTAAAAAATTAAGAAAAAATGGGTATAAGATGAGATAGTCAAAAATACCGTAATATTGATACCTAGCAAAACGAAGAAAAGAAACAAAGGAAACCACATATAGGTGGAGGGAAGTCAAAATTTATGTCTGTATGTTTAGTTTGTATCTTTGTTTTCTTTTTTTGTAATCTAATTTGAAAGGTGTATGTATCTATGTATAATAAGTTTCTTTAGTGTTCTGGTTTTTGTTTGTAAGTACAGTGGTACCTCGGGTTACATACACTTCAGGTTGCATACGCTTCAGGTTACAGACTCCGCTAACCCAGAAATAGTGCTTCAGGTTAAGAACTTTGCTTCAGGATGAGAACAGAAATCGTACTCCGGCGGCGCGGCAGCAACAGGAGGCCCCATTAGCTAAAGTGGTGCTTCAGGTTAAGAATAGTTTCAGGTTAAGTACGGACCTCCGGAACGAATTACAGTGGTGCCTCGCAAGATGAAATTAATCTGTTCCGCGAGTCTCTTCGTCTTGCGGATTTTTCGTCTTGCAAAGCACGGCTATTAGCGGCTTAGCGGCTATTAACGGCTTAGCGGCTCTAAGAAAAAGGAAACAAACTCGCAAGAACTCGCAAGACGTTTCGTCTTGCGAAGCAAGCCCATAGCGAAATTCATCTTGCGGAACGACTCAAAAAACGGAAAACCCTTTCGTCTAGCGAGTTTTTCGTCTTGCGAGGCATTCGTCTTGCGGGGCACCACTGTAAGTACTTAGCCTGAGGTACCACTGTATTGCATTTATCAATAATATAGATAGATAGATAGATAGATAGATAGATAGATAGATAGATAGTCCGGCCCCCCACAAGGTCTGAGGAATAGTGGACTGGCCCCCTGCTGAAAAAGTTTGCTGACTCCTGATCTAGATGCAGGAATCCAGTCAGGAAGAGCCCACCCACCCCCTCTGAATGTTTGGCCAAATTCTATGTCCCTTCCATTTTCACCCTCTGCTTTTCAGAAGTGTTACTGTCTCTGACTGTGACTAGTCATTGTGGCTAGTTAAAACCCTTCCTCAAGGCGCCTTACCACATGAAAAGATTGACATACAGCCAAACCTCGGTTGTCAAACGTAATCCGTTCCGGAAGACCGTTTGACTTCCAAAACATCCGACTACCGAAAACTGAAATCGGAAAGCCTCAGTACAATAGGGAAACTCAAAACATTCGCTTTCCGGAGATCATTCAAAAACCGGAGACGTTAATTCCAGTTTTTTGGTGTTCGGGAGCCAAAAGGTTCGAAAACAGAGCTGTTCAAGAACCGAAGGGAAAAGGGCAATTTTTGTTTACAACAGTTTCCATTTCAAATCCTCACCTCTTTGACTTTTCTCAAGATGTTGAGCCACCGCCTGCAGGAAAAAAGGAAAACAGGATTTTGTGTTATGGATGCCGTTGTGTCTCATCATGTACTCTGCCCCTGCAAGCATCACTCCTTTGACCCATCTGGCATCTTACGGTGCCGTAACTGCCTTGGCCTAAGGATCAGTGTCGGGCCAGGACCTGGGAGAGCCAGGGTTAAATTCCTCCACTCAGGGCTTATCCACACTTGATCTTTCAAGGCAGTCTGCGCTTTGAAGCTCAGTGTCCAAGCAGCCCCCCCCCTTGTTTGTTCTGGAACTTTCCTTGGGGTAACCTGCTCTTTAAAAGCAGGCAAATGGCCATCCATGGAAAACCCAAATTGACATTTGCTACGGTTGAGTGCAAAAGTGCAGGTTTTCATGGGGAAAGTTCTGGGGCAAAGCCAAGCAAATCAGACATACAGTGGTACCTCGGTTTACGAACTTAATCCGTTCCGGAAGTCCATTCTTAAACCAAAACCGTTCTTAAACCGAGCCACGCTTTCCCTAATGAGGCCTCCTGCCGCCGGTGCCCTTCCACCGTTCGGATTCCGTTCTTAGACCGAGGTAAAGTTCTCAAACCAGGACACTACTTCCGGTTTTGCGGAGTTCGTAAACTGAATCGTTCGTAAATAGGGCTGTTCTTAAATCGAGGTACCACTGTATATCCAAGCTAGAGCCTGGATAGCTCAGTTGGCTAGAGCGTGGTGCCGATAACGCCAAGGTTGCAGGTTCAAAGCGGCTTATTCCTGCCTTGCGGGGGGTTGGAATGGATGATCTTTGGGGTCCTTTCCATCTCAACCGTTTTGTGATCCTATGTCGCTTTTAAGCGCACACATGTGCCTGGGGCAAAAGGTCAGTGTAGTGAGTCCTCAGCCATGAGGCCAGTCGCTGCCTCTCAGCCTAAGTTCCCTTGCAGGGTTGTTTTGAGAATAAAATGGGGATGTGGAGAAGCAAGCACAACGCTTTGAGCTCCTTGGGAAAAAAGGTCGGCTATAAATGTAAGAAATAAATGCGCTGTAGGAAGAGGAACAAAAATAAGACTGCCAGTATTGTTGCACCTGGGGACGCGGGTGGCGCTGTGGTCTAAACCACAGAGCCTAGGACTTGCCGATCAGAAGGTCGGCGGTTCGAATCCCAGCAACGGGGTGAGCTCCCGTTGCTCGGTCCCTGCTCCTGCCAACCTAGCAGTTCAAAATCACGCCAGCGCAAGTAGATAAATAGGTACCACTTTGGCGGAAAGGTAAATGGCGTTTCCGTGCGCTGCTCTGGTTTGCCAGAAGCGGCTTAGTCATGTGGCAACATGACCCGGAAGCTGTTCGCCGGCTCCCTTGGCCAGTAAAGCGAGATGAGCGCCACAACCCCAGAGTCGGCCACGACTGGACCTAATGGTCAGGGGTCCCTTTACCTTTACTTATTGTTGCACCTTTATGCAATTATTATTATTATTATTATTATTATTATTATTATTATTATTATATCACAAATATGGAGGCCAGTTTTAGTAATGAAATACATGGTGTAAAGTTGGCACAGAGCCTAGAAGCATTTTATTCATACCAACGTTGCTCACATTTTCAGATCAAAACTTGATTTTCATATGCAGCCAATATAAAAAAGAAATTTGTTCTTTTTACGTCTCATGCATTCTGGTACATCTTTTTATGACTTATGCATTCGGGTACAGCTTGTCGTGCAAAAATACAGCAACACATAACAAACATATTTCAATCCTTGGCCACTTTTAGTTGCATCCATTAAAATATTTACCAGGACATGCTGAGTGAAATCTATTCCTGTGCAAAACACTCTACACCTGAAATGTACCCGAAGACACAAGGCTCCAGTGTTCTCTATGGCTCTGCTGTCAATCCTGATGATGGCTAAGTGTAGGGGTGCAAATATCCAGAGTGTGGTGGTCAGGTGGGATTGCTATGAGGAATTATGAAATATGGAGCAAGCCATTTGTGTCAGCGATGAAAGCATCACGCTGACTGGGATTGATTCATTGACAACAGTTTCTGATCGAATCCCACAAGCCTCTCCACCTCTGCCATTTGCTTTCTCTACACCTGACAGTCACGTATTAGCATTCTAAGTACACAGGCCAGTTGTTCATCAGGCATCCTGGGTCATAAAGGTGATAGTTACCTTTGACGCACCTTCCCTTGGTTTTGTTAATCTTACGGCCAGGAAATAGTTTCACATGGAGGTGATAAATATGCCTAATCTTTCCTTGCCATCCTTCCTCTCCTGTTTACCGCTTGTTTATGACTTCCAGGTTTGCTGAATGCATTCCTCCTTTTATCCTGTTTTATTTACCCCAGAATGTATGCATGCTCAAGTAGGAAATAGTTTCTTTGTAGTTAAAAGAATTTCTTCTGATCTGACTTTGTCCCACGTGGGGTTTTTGAAGTGCTCAGAGGAAATCTGATTGGTTCTTACGAACACTGTGTAAAAAGTTCTTTTGTGAATAAAACGACCTGGGCCGAGGGATGGACAGGAATTATTATTATACGCACTCCTCCCAGAGTCTTGCTGGTCAAGCCTCGTGTGTACCGTATTTTTCGCTCGATAGGACACACTTTCCCGCCTCCAAAAATTATGGGGAAATGTGTGTGCGTCCTATGGAGCGAATGCAGGCTCCTTGGCTTCAGCGACAGCAATGCAAAGCCTCCGAAGCGCAGAGGGAGCACTCCCTCCGCGCTCCGGAGGCTTCGCGCTGCTTTTGCTGAAGCCTGGAGAGCGAGAGGGGTCGGTGCGCACCGACCCCTCTCTCTCTCCAGGCTTCAGGGATAGCCGCCTAAAGCCTTCGGAGCGCAGTGCGAGTTCCCGCTGCGTTCCGGAGGCTTCAGGTTGCTTTTGCTGAAGCCAGGACAGCAAGACTCTCCTGGCTTCAGTAAAAGGAACCCAAAGCCTGCGGAGCGCAGCAGGAACTTGCGCTGCGCTCCGAAGGCTTCAGGGATCTTTGAGGCTGGCGGTGGGGGAAAGCAGTGCTTCCCCCCGCCAGCCCCAAAGAGCAGGTCGAAAGGAACCCGAAGCCTCCGGAGCGCGGCGGGAGTTCCCGCTCTCCTGAGGCTTCGGGTTGCCTTCACTGAAGCCTGGAGAGCGAGAGGGGTCAGTGCGCACCGACCCCACTCACTCTCCAGGCTTCCAAGGTAGCCACCTGAAGCCTCCAGAGCGCAAGGTGCGTCCTATGGTCGGGTGTGTCTTATAGAGCAAAAAATGTGATATTTTATTAATCAGAGTCCAATCCTTCCTCGCTTTGGGAACGCTACAGCTAAGTCACAAGCAACAATATTATGCAATTGCATGATGTGCAACAATGCTAGGAATGTTGAAAATCGCCTCCACAAGTTGTAGTGACGACAACCAACTTGGATAGCTTTGAAAGGGGACTGGATGAATTTGCAGAGGCCCCTCATGCAGCCACAGTTCCCAGCACCCGTCATGAATTACAGAAGGAGGGCAGGCCCACCTGCACACTTGGTCGTCAGGGGCGAGGAAGAGGAGGAACTTGCCGTCACGGAGACTCAGCCCCAGGCAGCTGTCCATATGGGCCCCCAGAGGAAGGCGCGGCAGGTCGCAGATCTCGCTGCCCTCCAGGATGGCCTCGCAGCTGCTGCCCAGGGAGATGCCCAGCTCGGCCAGGGAGTCGGCATCCGGGCAGATGAGCAGACTGCCATCCAGCGAGACGACGAGGAACTTCTCCTTCCACTGCTTGAAAAGGAAGCCTCCTGCAAAGGACCACTTGAGGTCAAGGTTGGCAAGGAGATAGGAGTCAGAAGGGTGAGAGCATGTGCTTTGGTTCAAGGCCAAGGATTCTCAGCCGACTAGCTTCGAGGGCGGAAGGTGTGACTTGCAGGCGGATATGAGCCCCGGGACCTTTCCATTGGCAACCCAATCTGGTTATAATAATATCATATAATAATTATTATTTATACCCCGCCCATCTGGCTGGGCTTCCCCAGCCACTCTGAGCGGCTTCCAACAAAATATTAAAATAAAGTAATGCATCAAACATTAAAAGCTTCCCTAAACAGGGCTGCCTTCAGATGTCTTCTAAAAGTCTGGTAGTTGTTGTTCTCTTTGACATTCGGAGGGAGGGTGTTCCACAGGGCGGGTGCCACCACCGAGAAGGCCCTCTGCCTGGTTCCCTGTAACTTGGCTTCTTGCAGTGAGGGAACCACCAGAAGGCCCTCGGCGCTGGACCTCAGTGTCTGGGCAGAATAATGGGGGTGGAGACGCTCCTTCAGGTATACTGGACCGAGGCTGTTTAGGGCTTTAAAGGTGAGCACCAACACTTTGAATTGTGCTCGGAAACGTACTGGGAGCCAATGTAGGTATTTCAAGATGGGTGTTATGTAGTCTTGGCGGCCGCTCCCAGTCACCAGTCTAGCTGCTGCATTCTGGATTAATTGCAGTTTCCGGGTCACCTTCAAAGGTAGCCCCACGTAGAGCGCATGGCAGTAGTCCAAGCGGGAGATAACCAGAGCATACACCACTCTGGCGAGACAGACTGTGGGCAGGGAGGGTCTCATCCTGCGTACCAGATGCAGCTGGCAGACAGCTGCCCTGGACACAGAATTGACCTGCGCCTCCATGGACAGCTGTGAGTCCAAAATGACTCCCAGGCTGCACACCTGTTCCTTCAGGGGTACAGTTACCCCATTCAGGACCAGGGAATCCCCCACACCCGCCCACCTCCTGTTCCCCAAAAGCAGTACTTCTGTCTTGTCAGGATTCAACCTCAATCTTATAGAATGGGAGAGTTGGAAGGGACCTCCAAGGGTCATCCAAACCAACCCCCAGAACAGCCTTGCCTCTTGGGGACTAGCAACTTCCTCTGCTCCCTTTTGGACGGAAGTGGGGATTATGCCTCTCTGGCCCTCTCCTCCCCTGTTCATCAGGCTCTCTCATTACTGAGTGGACGGATGGCTCGTTTATCCCAGAGAGTAATTTGCTACTAAGGAGATTCCGTTTCCATCAATCTGTCGCAGGCTGACGACGGGACGAACATCATGCACAGCAACAAACAGATTAAAACAATGATTAAATTCTCTCGTGGGCGCTTTGGGATTAGGATTCAATCAAATGCTAGCGGCAATAATCCCAAAAGGCCGGGGGGGGGCTGGGGGAGGCAGTTTCATACGCTGCAACATTTATCCGATGAAAATAGGGATGTCCTATTCCATACTACCTACTACTACTACTACTACAAATAATTTTATTATATATACCCCGCCCATCTGACTAGGTTGCCCCAGCCACTCTGGATGGCTTGCAACATATATAAAAACACAATAAAACATTAAGCATTAAACAAGACCTCCCTATACACAGCTGCCTTCAGATGTCATTTAAAAGTTGCATAGACATAGACAAGGACAAAAGGAATATATTTTTGGATATAACCGCAGCTGCAAGAATACTTATGGCAAAATATTGGAAAACAGAAAAAGTACCACAATTGACAGAATGGCAAGTTAAGATTTGTGAGTTTGCCAAGATGGCAAAAAATGACTGCAGCAATCAGGGGCTGCTCCGATCAAAAAGTCTATACAGATTGGGAATGCATAGGTGAAGACATGAAGAAATATGGGGTTAAAGCAGAACTCTTAATAGGCAATTGTGTAAGGATGAAAGAAGTAATTATAATTTATAAGTTTTCATGTTATTTTATTTTGTTAAAGCAACTAGATAAAATATTATGTTGGGAAGATCTCACACAGGTGAAGGGAAGCAGTGGGGAGGAGGGGAGGGTTAGGTTGAATTTGGGAAATAAAATAATATATGGGACAGCAAAGGATATAATAGATTCTAATAGAATAGCAATATATTGTAACCAGAATAGAAGTTCAAAAGGGGAAGTAAATGTATTTTTAGTATTTTCACTATTGTAATAGTTATTACAATGTTCAGGGAAGTTTTTAATATTTAACGCTGTACTTTTTTTAACACTTGATTGGGAGCTGCCCAGAGTGGCTGGGAAAACTCAGCCAGATGGGCGGGGTATAAATAATAAATTATTATTATATTATTATTATTATAGTATTATTATTTCTGATTCGTAGAAGGCCATGTTAACTCAGACTTCTTTGTTTTGCTGTCTGTATAATTTTCTTCCAGTAGTGATGTATGGAAGTGAGAGCTGGACCATAAAGGCGGCTGATTGCTGAAGAATTGATGCTTTTGAATTCTGGTGCTGGAGGAGACTCTTGAGAGTCCCATGGACTGCAAGAAGATCAAACCTCTCCATTCTGAAGGAATTCAGCCCTGAGTGCTCACTGGAAGGACAGATCCTGAAGGTGAGGCTCCAAGACTTTGGCCACCTCAAGAGAAGAGAAGACTCCCTGGAAAAGACCCTGATGTTGGGAAAGATGGAGGGCACAAGGAGAAGGGGACGACAGAGGACGCGATGGTGGGACAATGTTCTCGAAGCTACCAGCATGAGTTTGACCAAAGTGCGGGAGGCAGTGGAAGACAGAAGTGCCTGGCGTGCTCTGGTCCAGGGGGTCACGAAGAGTCGGACACGACTAAACGACTAAACAACAACAACAACATTTCCTTTTGCAGGCCAGGAAGATTACCCAGCTGCCCAGAGGAGCTGGGGCAACTCAGTCATACGGGCAGAGTACAAATAATAAAATTATTATTGTTATTACTGTGCTAAATTTGGGCCTGGGGTACCCTCGTCATCAGGGTTTGGGGTGAGCTGATCCTTTTGCACAGCTGGGAGATCTGGTGCTTTGGGTTTAATCAACTAAATTATGCAATTAATTAATTAAAGCTCTAGGAGCAGATTTTTTAAAAATGTAATTTAAAAGCATCCTGGTTGACCTAGAAAGTTGTGGTTTTTTCCCCTGCCTGGTGAAAAAAACTTTGCATTCATCTCCCCAAAATCCTGTGAGAAATGGGACACACAACAAAGGCAGAATCAGCCAGTTGCATCCCTTGCCTGGTGGAAGAAGATGCAAGACTGGTGGGATTATAAACAAATCATGACCCATGGTAGGGGTTTATTTATTTGTGCTGGGGCTCAATCCTGGCACTTGCTTCCATTCCAGCAGCAGGAATGAGTCCTGGGATGTATGAAAGAGGAGCCGTCCCTGCCTCTGAGCAGGTACAGAGTGTAAGTCGCTCTCCCTGAGGATGAGAGGGAGCGTTCACTGCTTTCTAGAAATTTAGTACCTGCCACAATGCAAAATTAGCCCACTGTTGGGTAGAAGCTGCCTAGCTGTGGATTTTTTAAAATAAAGATGAAATAACCCACAAAGTGTGGCTCACAGAAATTCAACAGGCACAGCTCATGACTATAACCATTCTGCTCCCCCCCTCAAGGCTGAAGGCATCCTCCACCTGTTGAATTTCTGCCTGCATAGCTGCTGGCACAACACTGACTTATTTACACTTAGCCAGGACTTTAGGAATCCCTGGAGTCTGGGAATCTCAAACGGCAGAGTCAAAGGGAAGGGATCTCTTCTTCTTAATCTCAGTTCTAATTTTCAATATTCCCCAAATGCTAAATCAACAAACCTACTTCCAGGGTTGAGCCGGAGCACACGTCTCCTCCGGGCTGAATCCCATAGCCTCATTGTTCCTTTGCTTGCTTGCTTTTGTATATTTATCTATTTAAAGAAATATCTGTATACCGCCCTCTCATGAAATATCACGGCCGGCACAACAATATACGGAACAAAACTCATTAACAGCAGTACAGAGCAAGCTTCAGAACGACCAGCTACTTGGGAACAATCACATTATCTATCCTCTTCTTTCTTGCAAAACACTGCATTTAGATGTGCCCCACCCTCCAAAAAACACCCCCAGCTTTGATTAGAATTGAGAAAAAGAACAACCTTTACCAGTGGCGTAGCGTGGGTTGTCAGCACCCGGGGCAAGGCAAGTAATTTGCGCCCCCTAACCCGCGGATTTGCGCCCCATAACCCGTGGATTTGCGCACCCTAACCCTAACCCCCAGATGTTGCGCCCGGTGCGGCCGGCCCCCCCTGCACCCCCCACGCTACGCCACTGACCTTTACACATTTTAAGCTGGAGATTTTTAAGCAGCCTGAGCACCTGGCTTCTGGTTAAGAAGTCATTAACCCGTTGTCGTGGGAAAGACACGATGAACTGCTAGGGCAGATGAATGGGCCCTTTGAACATGTGCAGAGCGCTGCTTTGTGCAACCCTAAGATCCTATGCAGCCGGGATTAGGGAATGAAGCAGGCATCTTCTGGGGCAGAGAGGGTGCTACTTCCAGATACTTTTGAGTCCTACCCCCCATAACTTTGTCCCAGCAATTTCTCGGGGCTTGCTGTAGCATTTGCCTTTCCAAATTCCTTAATCTAGACAGCATCTTAAAAAGCAGAGACATCACCTTGCCAACAAAGGTCCATATAGTCCAGATGAAATGGGGAGAGGGATACAAGCCACCCTGAGGTCTTTTGCAAAACAGCAGCCCTGCAAGCAAAAGTGGTTTCTTTCTTTAAAAAGCATTTTTTAAAAGACGGGAAGAGCAGGAGACCTAGACAACAGCAACAACAACAACATGGATACTTGTTCCCACCCCGCCCCACAACAAGATGCCACGGGCAGGATGGTGAATTTCTGCCCTGATGGAGCAGAGTGCCATGGTCGTGGGGGAGGGGGAGTTGGGGTAACTCACCATATTTGCGGAGGTAGCCCCGATGGATCCCCGTGGGGATCTCCGTGGCGCTGCTCATCCCGCCGGGAGCCACCCATCAGAGGGCAGCGTGGCGAGGAGGGGGCTGGCACAGGCAGGCAGAGGCTCTGAAAACAAGCCGATGCTGCTCTGATCGTCTAATCCCCGGAGCATCCCTGAAGCAGCATCCCTCTCAGCCAATCAGAGCCCAGCTGGGAGCAGCCTCTTCACCTATCCACGGAAGGCAGGCTGTGGGTATGGAGGGCGGCCTCCCAGTTCAACCAGTCTGGCCACTGGCTGGATTCTGCCTCCGTGTGTTGGACTGGGAGAGACCAGGGATATTGCTGCCTCAATACGTGTGTGGGGTGAAGGGGGAGGAGACGGAGCCTTTTCTGTGGTGGCGCCTCGCTTTCGCAAGGCACCCTCACCCTCACTGAGGCACCGGGCAGAGCCATTTCTACTCCCTGCTGCCGGTTCTGCGACTTTTTCCTCTTTTTTACTATTTATTTGATTTATTTCCTTCCTGCTTTCCTCCAAGGAGCTCAAGGTGGCACGCATGGTGCCCCTGCCTCTGTTTTATCCTCACAACAACCCTATGAGGTAAGGGCGGGCTAAGAGGCAGTGATGGGCCCCCAAGGGCACGCCCACTGGTGGGGTTTGAACCCGGGTCTTTCCCGGGTCCTAGTGCCAAGCTTTAAGTTTAACCACTGCAACACACTGGCTTTGCCAACTTGGTTGCTGTTTTAAGGTTTGCTATTAGTTTGCATTATTATTATTATTATTATTATTATTATTATTATTATTATTATTCTGGCCCCCTGTCAGGGATACTTTAGCTAATATTGCAGGGGCACGTGGGTATCCCTTTCCAATTCTACAATTCCAAGGTTATGATTCCAAATAATAACAATGATTATATTAATTTTATTATTTGAACTCTGCCCATCTGGCTGAGCTGCACCCGTGCAATTTCTTTTCTTTTTCTACTTCCTTCTTTCTTCAACCCAGGAACAGCTGGAATAGCTCAGTCGTGGGAACATGAGACTATCAACCTCGGGGTCGTGGGTTCGAGTCCCACGCCGGGCAAAAATATTCCTGCCTTGCCCGGGGTTGGACTAGATGACCCTCCAGCTGGGTCCCTTCCAACTACGTACTGTATACGATTCTATGAATGAGTTTGCAAGCTTATAAGGAGGGGCTCGGAGCGGGGTCGGGGCAGGACATGGGCAGCCTGAGGATACGGCGGGTGGTCGCTGGGCGACGCCTTCCGCCCCTCGCCTGGGAAATCCACGCGTCGGCGCTCGCGCAACGTCGGAACGGTCTTTGTACACGTGAACGGGGCGCCGCCGAGACCCCTCCCCGCGCCGCCGCTCGCCCTCCTGCACGTGCCTCCCCGCCCGGCCCCGCCCCCGCACATGTCTCCGCGTTCTGTCCCCGCCCCGTCACGTGCCCGCGCACCGGGCTCCTCGCCTCGCACGTGGCTGGCGGAGCCGCCCAGGCGACCCGGGCGCCTGGCAAGAGCCGAGCCCATTGGCTGGCGGGGCCGCCGCTCAGAGCCGAGGGGCGGGGCTACGGCCGCCGCCGCCGCTGCTGCCGCGCGCGACCTTTGTGTCGGGGAAGGAAGGAAGGAAGAGCGGGCAGGAGGGCGCAGGTAAAGACCACCCCCCCCATCTCCGCCTCGGGTGCGTGGCTCCGGGGAGGGCGCGGGGAAGGGGGCGCCTGGCAGGGGGGAGGAGGACCGCCCCCGCGCCTGGGCCACCATTGCACAGACCCCTCCCGGCAGCATCCTCAATGAGGGCTAGAACCGTCCCGTGTCATGGGCCATGATTTGAGCGGCTCCCTGCTTCAGCATCCTCAATGAGGGCTAGAAGCACCCCCATGTCATGGGCCATAATTAAAGGGGCTCCCCCCATTATCATCCTCAGTGAGGGCTAGAAGCATCCCCATGTTGCAGTGCCTGATTTGACAGCTCACCTCCAGCATCCTCAATGAGGGCTAGAACCATCCCGTGTCACGGGCCATGATTAGATAGGCTAACCCAAATCATCATCCTCAATGGGGGCTAGAAGCACCGCAATGTCATGGGCCATAATTTGACAGGCTTCCCACTTCAGGATCCTCAATGAGGGCTAGAACCGTCCTTAAGTCATGGGCCATAATTTTGACAGGCTCCCTGCTTCAGGATCCTCAATGAGGGCTAGAAGCACCCCCATGTCATGGGCCATAATTTGGCAGCCCCCCCCCCCGACAGCATCCTCAATGAGGGATAGAACCATCCCCATGTTGCGGGGCCTGATTTGACAGCTCACCTGCAGCATCCTCAGTGAGGGCTAGAAGCACCCCATGTCACGGAGTCTGATTAGACAGTCCCCTTCTCAAAGAGTGTTAGAACCACCCCATATTACAGGGGCTGATTTGACAGGCTCCCCCTTCAAGCACCCCGTGTTGTGGGCCCTCATTTGACAGCCTCTCTCCATCCTCAGTGGGGACTAGAGCTACAGGGTCTGGTTTGACACCCCAGCCCCACGGACTCCCTCCGAAGGTGGTGGGCCTTCCTTCCTTGCCTGCTTTTAAGCAGAGGTTGGGCTGCCATCTGCCAGAGATTCTTCGGCTGCGATTCCTGCAAGGCCCAGGGGTTGGACTAGATGACCCCCAGTTCCCACCCTCATGATTCTATGATTTGCCTTCCTCCATGAGGACTAGGGAGCCCCTTTCATTTGAGTGTCATGAGCTGCCCACCTGCTCCCCTGCTGCTCCCAGTGTGGGGCAGAAAAGGGGGTTTGCACCACTGATGGACAGACCGTTGCCAGGGTCAAATCCCCTCTTAATGTCTCTTGCCTCCCCCAATAATAACAGTTTTCCAAACGACCCCTTCAATTTCATCTTCTGCCCGTCCCTCCTGGATTGAGATGCTGCTGGTGATGCCTCTATTCCCCGTTACCCTAGATGCCCCCACTGCCGTTCAGCTAAATGCCCCCTTTGCCCGCCCTGTTCTCTGGGAGTGGTGGTGAGGGTTTTTTTGGGGGGTGGGTGGGCTCTGTGGTTGTTCCTGGTTATAACCCTGGGAGAAGTGTCCGCTTTGTGGCTCAGGACTGGGGGAACCTCTTAAGGGAGGGGGCAGGTGAGGGCACCCGTTGCGAGGACCCTCAGTGCTGGTGGGCGGAAGCAGGAATCATGGATTTCAAAAAACCTCGTAAAATTGTAGAGTTGGAAGGGACTCCGAGGGGTCATCTAGCCCAACCCGCTGCAATGTAGGTGTCTCAGCTAAATGTCTTATAGAAGCTGCTGTCCTTGTCTCAGGGTGGCTGTGCTCTCCTGCCAACCTGCCTGAAACCCAGGACCCTTCCAGGTCGGTAGAAAAGGATGGAGCTCTGGGGGAAGCTTGTTTCCTGCTGTTCCAGAGGGCAGGACCTGGACCAGTGAATTCAGATTGCAAGAAAGGAGATTCTGTCTAAACATCAAGAAGAACTTTTTGAGGGTAAGAGTTGTTCAGCTGTGGAATGGACTCCCTTGCAACATGAGGGGATATTTGAAGATGGCTCTCCTTTCTCCTCTCAGCCTCTTCTTCTCCAGGCTAAACATACCCAGCTCCTTCAACTGTTCCTCATCAGGCTTGGTTTCCAGACCCTTGATCGTCTTGGTTGCCCTCCTCTGCCCACATTCTACCTTGCCAACATCCTTCTTAAATTGTGGTGCCCAGAATTGAACACAGTATTCCAGGTGTGGTCTGACCAAGGCAGAATAGACTGGGACTATTACTTCCCTTACGCGGGTGGCGCTGTGGGTTAAACCACAGAGCCTAGGACTTGCCAGTCAGAAGGTCGGCAGTTCGAATCCCCGCGACGGGGTGAGCTCCTGTTGCTCGGTCCCTGCTCCTGCCAACCTAGCAGTTCAAAAGCACGTCAAAGTGCAAGTAGATAAATAGGTACCGCTCCGGTGGGAAGGTAAACGGCGTTTCTGTGCGCTGCTCTGGTTCTCCAGAAGTGGCTTAGTCCTGCTGGCCACATGACCTGGAAGCTGTACGCCGGCTCCCTTGGCCAGTAAAGCGAGATGAGCGCCACAACCCCAGAGTCGGTCACGACTGGACCTAATGGTCAGGGGTCCCTTTACCTTTATTACTTCCCTTGATTGGACACTAAACTTCTGTTGATGCAGCCTAGAATAGCATTAGCTTCTTTTGCTGCTGCATCACACGGTTGACTTATGTTTAACTGGTGGTCCACCAAGACCCCTAGATACTTTCCACATGTGCTGCTAATAAGCCAGGTGTCCCCCATCCTATATTTGTGCATCTGGTTGTTCTTGCCTAAGTGCAGAACCTCACTCTTGTCCCTACTGAAACTCAGTTTGTAAGTTTTGGGCCCAGTTCTCCAATCTGTGAAGGTCATTTTGAATTCTGATTCTGTCTTCTGTGGCATTAGCTACCCCCCACCAAGTTTGGTGTCACCTACATCCCCTCAGCTGCTTAACTGCCTCCCCCCATTTTATTCATGTTGGTACCCCTGTACTTAAGCTTTCGGAAATGAGCCTTCTGAAAGTGCAGAGTGCGTGCCTGTCTACACTCATCTTTCCCTTGCTTGTGTATAATGAAACCCAAGAAAACATGATCACTTCCCTACAAGATTCCTGGTGCTTCCACCTTGTGGATTGGTTCCTCTATGTTGGTGAGGACCAGGTCCAAGATAGATGACCCCCTTGTTGCTGCTTCTACCTTCTGGGATATGAAATTGTCAGCAAGGCAATGGAGGAATTTGTTGGATCTTACATTCTTGGCAGAGTTTGTGTTCCAACATATATTGGGGTAGTCAGAGTCTCCTATGACTACAATATCTTTCATTTTTGAATGCTTGGTAACCTGTTCTAGGAAGGCATCGTCTATAGCAGACACCGACAGTAAGATCAATGATGATTCTCTCTCCTACAATTTTTACCCATATACTCTCAATCTGCTTTTCATGCTCCAGGTCATGGATTTCTTCACAAGTGTACATATTCTTTACATTTAATGCTCCTCCTCCTCCCTTCCTGTTGATCTGTTTCTTTTGAGCTGGTCATACCCCTCAATTCCTACATTCCAGTCATTAGTCTTATCCCACCAGGTTTCAGTAATGTATATTAGGTCATATTTGCCAACCCGGAGTAAGTGATCAAATTTGTCTTGCTTGTTTCCCATACACTGTGCATTAGTATAGACACAGCTGAAATCACGAGTCCTTCCTCTGCACGCTGCTGCCCTCTCTCTCCCTCAGTAGGGAGTCACCTGCCAGCACCACATTCCTCTTCCTTTTTCTGGGGAGCAGCAGGAACCTTTGTTTGTTCTGGGGTTTGAAACTACTGTACTTGCTCTCTTCTGGCCGAAAACCGGTTGTCCGAGGTGAGGGCATGGAATCAGTTTTGTAGTTCCAGAGACACAGCAAGGCTCCAGACAGTTTTGCCTTTTTGGGTCACATTCCTCCAGGGTTGGGCGATCTTCTTTCTCCCTAGGGCACCCCACCTGCGACTCTTTTCCAGGTCAGTCCATTCCTGTCTAGTAAGAATTTCGTCATCTTGCCCGGTGCCTCGAAGTGTGAATAGGTGGGACTGAAGTCGCCTGTACCTTCTCTTCCAGGAAAAGCAACCACCTTGCCCTTGCTGCAGGTGTGGTTTTGCACGTTCTCAGGCAGGAAGACAAACATGGCACTCAAGTTGTGCATGCCACAACCCAATTGTCCTACATGCACCTTCAAGGCTTGGTTGCAAGAAATCAACAGGAGCCCTGTGAATATTGCTGAGCTTAGTGTCATAGAGACAGTATGGGATCAGGCCTGTTGTATTTTGTGTCCTAGGCCTGTTTTCCATGTGTTTATGTATGTTTGGGCCTGCACCAGCCTTTTGGACTACAACTCCCATCAGCCCCAGCCAGTGCGCCAGGATGGGAATTGTAGCTTCTGCCAAGGGGTGATGTGTACCCCTTGATTCCTTTACCTTTGAATCTGGGAATCTGCTCTGTGTGTATTCAGGGTGATGTGAGGTCACACCCGTGCTGCCCAGTTCACATGCACAAGTCGACGCTTCTCTTTGCAGGCGCCCTAGTTTTGGAGTGTGCATGGATCATGGCCAATCCCCGAGCACACACACCCCCGTCGAAATAGAAGGATCCACACCCTTCCTTAGCGTGTGGGGCTGGTGGAAGCCCTGAGCTTTTCTTCCCAAATGCATAGCCATTCATCAGACCGCTGTCTTGTTTCCTCAGCTCTGCATGTGGGCCAGTAGCCCAGGACTGCCTCTTCCAGCCGCTTCTGCTGTGTCTGATCTCGCACTCGTAACCAGGGTTGCGTCATGTGGGTCCTGTTTAGTGGAACCAGTTGAACCAGAAGACAGCTTTTGGGCAGGGGCGAGCCCCGGGCAAGCAGAAAGAGGTTGGAAGAAAGTTCTGGGAACCAGACAGGCAGCTCTCACGTCGACTCCAGGACCATTTTAAATTTCCCTGCTTAGCTTGCTGCAAACAGGCAGTATCCCTGGTGTCCTCAATGGGCCGTCAGAATGATTTCCATGCCAGATCGATCAAGGCCCCGATTAATACCACAACTAGCTTTATGCCGCTGTAAGTTGGCTCTTTTCCCCGATGCGTACGAGGGTCCCCCACCCCAAATGCTCCAATCCTTTTCAGCAATGCAGGGGGTTGGACTAGATGACCGCTGGGGTCCCTTCAACTCTACAATTCCATGAATTCCATGAACTCCTGGCTAGATTCTGAGTTGCCGCTTTGTGCGATCAGAATGGTTGTTGTGGCTCTTCTTCCTTTCTTGTGGTGAGGTCTTTTGGGTGCAAGGCCGCAGATGTTTGTCGTTGGGCGAATAAGAAGTTCGTCGCAAGAGGCTGTTGTCACCTGCTCCGTCACCAGCTCATCACCGGGTTTGGCAGCCCCTCCATTCCCCAACGCCAGTTGCCATGTTTAGCCTAAGACGTGGCACATTCAGGACAGATAAAAGAAAAGGAAGTCCTTGGCACATTGCATAGTTAATCTGTGGAAACTCCCTCCCATAGGAGGCAGCCGTGGCTCCCAGCCTAGATGGCTTTAAAAGACGATTGGACAAATTCATGGAGGAGGCGAGGGCTATTGGTGGCTTCTAGCCACAATGGCTTTGCTCTACGCTTCACAGTCAGAGGCAGCGGTGCTTCTGAATCCCAGTTGCTGGAAACCACAGGAGGGGGAGAGTTGCTTCTGTGGTCGGATCCTGCTTGTGGGTTTCCCATTGGGCATCTTGACTTGGCAAGTGCATGTGTGAAAGGCCTCATATATGATGGAAAGCTCCTCTGCTGGGTGCCACGATTCCTCTGCTTCAAAGAAGCTATCAAACTGGGGTATTTGATATTTAATGGGTGGCGCTGTGGGGTTAAACCACAGAGCCTAGGACTTGCCGATCAGAAGGTTGGCGGTTCAAATCCCTGCAACGGGGGTGATCTCCTGTTGCTCGGTCCCTGCTCCTGCCCACCTAGCTGTTCGAAAGCACGTCAAAGTGCAAGATAGATAAATAGGTACCACTCCGGCAGGAAGGTAAACGGCGTTTCCGTGCGCTGCTCTGGTTCGCCAGAAGCGGCTTAGTCATGCTGGCCACATGACCCGGAAGCTGTATGCCAGCTCCCTCGGCCAATAAAGCGAGATGAGCGCCACAACCCCAGAGTCGGCCACGACTGGACCTAATGTCAGGCGTCCCTTACCTTTACCACCACCAATAATAATAATAATAATAATAATAATAATAATTTCATTTATAACCCGCCCTCCCCGCCAGATCTGGCTCAGGGCGCTGACACCAGTAAAATTACAAGTAAAACATAATAGGAAAAAAAAAACCCAATTGGAAATACAGGTTAAAAATGCAATTTAAAATGCAGCCTCATTTTTAATATAATGCCCATAGATTCAAAATCATAAGGGGGAGGGAAACAGAAGGTCAGACTGAGTCCAAACCAAAGGCCAGGCAGAAACAGCTCCGTCTTGCAGGCCCTGCGGAAAGATGTCAAGTCCCGCAGGCCCTAGTCTCTTGTGGCAGAGCGTTCCACCAAGCGGGGCCAGTACTGAAAAGGCCCTCTGGCCCTAGTTGAACCAATCTAACTACTTGCGACCTGGGACCTCCAAAATGTTGTCATTTGTGGACCTTAAGGTCCTCCGCACCACATACCAGGAGGGCGGTCCCGTAGGGTACGTGGGTCCTAGCCGCAATTTGCATCACCCCCATCTTTTCCTTTAGCTTACTGATCTGTGTGGATGACCCAGGAGTGTTGCTCTTTGCTTATCTCCTTGGATATTTTGAATTTGCTCTTCTTTTTTGCAGTTCTTGTGAGATGTGGGTTCAGATCCTCCCTCTACCATGGTTTGGGTTTTGTGACGCCCGGTTATTGCTGCATCTGTCAGCCTCGGTTCCTTTCTGCGAATTATAGAAATGCGTCATGATGTTGCAGGAAGGAGGCAAATTCCATACAGGTTAAAGGAAAATGCTTTGCAAATGGAAATTGGCTGCATGAGGGATTCATTATAATGGGCTGGGCTAGGCTTTGCTTGTTTTTTCTGCGCAGCATTTTTCCCTCACCCTGGATTTTGGGTTCCTGCTGAATTGCTGGCAGCAACTGGCTGGCTTACTGTGCCTCTTTCGGTGCAGAGTAAGCCCACACACCTGCTTAGGCTGGGGTTGGGGGGTTGCGGGTGGTAATGGCCCAGAGCTGACCGAGCTTAACAGAAGATCTTGCAGGACAAAATCCTCTTTCTTGCTCCAGGAATAGTCCCGGGGCGGCAAAGGGTCGTTCCGTACGTGCTTCCTCTTCTTACAAGTTGAAAGGCCAGCCCAGAAAAGTTGTCCACGTTGTTGTGGGCTGGGAAAACACTGCGTTAAAAATGCGGCTCCAGCAATTCTGGGCACAGCGACATTCACCCCCATCGTTCTGCCCGGACACTGAGGTCCAGCCTTCTGGCGGTTCTCTCGCTGTGAGAAGCCAAGTTACAGGGAACCAGGCAGAGGGCCTACTTGGTGGTGGCACCCACCCTGTGGAACGCCCTCCCATCAGATGTCAAAGAGATAAACAACTACCAGACTTTTAGAAGACATCTGAAGGCAGCCCTGATTAGGGAAGCTTTTAACGTTTAATAGGTTTTGTATTTTAATATTGTGTTGGAAGCCACCCAGAGTGGCTGGGGAAACCCAGCCAGATGGGTGGGGTATAAACAACATATTATGATGATGATGATGATGGTACCTCAGGTTAAGTACTTAATTCGTTCTGGAGGTCTGTTCTTAACCTGAAACTGTTCTTAACCTGAAGCACCACTTTAGCTAATGGGGCCTCCTGCTGCCGCTGCGCCGCCAGAGCACAAATTCTGTTCTCATCCTGAAGCAAAGTTCTTAATTGAAGCACTATTTCTGGGTTAGCGGAGTCTGTAACCTGAAGCATATGTAACCCGAGGGTACCACTGTATTATTATTATTATTATTTATTATTTTATTATTATTATCACTGTACAGTCTGGGGGCTGCAAGCTTGGCCTGGGCTTGGCATCCCGTACCTCCATCACCTTTCTGTCCCAAAATCTGACACATGGCTTTGCATTTTGATTTTGCAAACCCAGGGGCTGCTTCCTGGTTTCAGGCATAGGAGCCAACTCCTAAGGGCTGAGGTCCCTTCGACCCCCCCTCAATAGAATATTTGAGCCCTCCCCCTTCCCCCAAGTTGATGGACATTGCCATTCAAATGGTGTGTGTCTTGTTAGCGATTTTGCAGGGTGGGGCTTATTTGCTCCCACCCCCAATATTTTATTCAAGTTGGCACTTCTGGTTTCAGGACAGGACAGGTAAAAGGAATGACCTCTTCAGGAGTGGACACCAAGCTAGATGGAGGAGGCAGCAGTGATTCTGAATATCTCCTGACCTGTAGGCTCTTGTGCTCAGATCCTGGTTGCAGGTTCCCCACAGGCGTCTTGGTCGGGACGCTGGACTAGATGGGCCCCCCTTGGCCTGATCCAGAAGGCTCTTCTTAGGATCCTGGAGGAACTGTGGATACGCACAGCTGGCCCAGGCTTTTCTCTGGGAATTCCCAGCAGCAAGAGGGACTGGCCCCACCAAAGGCACCTCCTTCGCTGCATACCCCCCAATCCTGTTAAAGTACGGCTGGGACAATCCAAGCGGCTTGGCTGCCTGTTCATATCCAGGCATCCTTTGCTTTTCAAATCCCAGAGGGTCTCGGAAAGTTTGCTGCTGAGACTAGGCATTTCGAAAAGCTTCACTGATTTGAACAATAGAATCCTGGAACTGTAGAGTTGGGAAAGGACCCCGTGAGTCATCTAGTCCAGCAGTTCTCAACCTGTGGGTCCCCAGATGTTGTTGGACTACAACTCCCATCATCCCTGAGCTCTGGCCTTGCTAAGGCCTGGGGGCCGAATCCGGCCCAATCGCCTTCTAAATCCAGACCGCGGACGGTCCGAATCAGCGTGTTTTTACATGAGTAGAATGTGTCCTTTTATTTAAAATGCATCTCTGGGTTATTTGTGGGGCCTGCCTGGTGTTTTTACATGAGTAGAATGTGCGCTTTTATTTAAAATGCATCTCTGGGTTATTTGTGGGACGTAGGAATTCGTTCATTTTTTCCCTTCCAAAATATAGTCCGGCCCCCCCCCGCAAGGTCTGAGGGACAGAGGGCCAGCCCCCTGCTGAAAAAGTTTGCTGACCCCTGATCTAGCCCAACCCCCTGCAATGCAGGAATCACAACTAAGGGGCAGGGGCACAAGTGGGGTCCTCCTCGCCCCTCAGAGCAGTGCACCGTGTTGTGATGGGGGGGCTGAATTTTGTAGGTGCCGCGGGACTCTCGTTTTTTTGTGCCAAATCTTCCTTGGCTTCCTGATGGAAGAAGTTAGGATGCTTCCAACTGGAGGCAGGCAGTGGCTTTTCCGAGCGAGAATCGAGAGTTTCACTTCCCGTTGGTGCCTCCCCACAGAATTGTCAAATTGCAGAATTGCAAGGCCCCCCCCATGGGTCATCTAGTCCTACCCCTTGCAATGCAGGAATCTCAACTGAGGCACCCATGACGGGTGGCTACCTGATCTCTGCTTAAAAACCTCCAGGGCAGGAGAGTCTCAACACCTGTCATGAGAGTCTGTTCCGCCCTGGGAACAGCTCCTCCACAGCATCCCCCTGTTCCAACCAGCTTGCGACTCCGTCAGAAAGAAAGATAGGATAGGATAGGATAGGAAAGGAAAGGAAAGGAAAGGAAGGAGAAAGAGAAAAAAAGGAAGGAAGGAAGGAAGGAAGGGGAAGGAAGGAAGGAAGAGAGAAAGAAAAGAAAGAAAGAAAGAGGAAGGAAGGAAGGAAGGAAGGAAGGAAGGAAGGAAGGAAGGAATGTAGCTTGTTTGGCAGTGCTTGTGTTTTTCAGAAACCCCTGCTGGGTCTTCAGAACTATTTTATTTTTTGTGCTCCTGGAACAACACAAGACTGTTGGGACCGGAAGCGAAAGCCGGAAGATGCTTCCGCCTTCCCCGTCAGGAGGGAAGGGGGACTCTTCCTTTGTCTGCCTGTGTCTCATGCCTGATCCAGATTTAGTTCTGCCTGCCTCCTGCTCCCCTTGCCTGGGTGGGAGGGAGGTGTGGCAAGGGTGCATGGGGAGAAGATGATGAATGGAGCGCTCTCTCTCTCTCTCCCTTCCTCCAGCTGCGCCTCGTGTGTGTGTGTGTGTGTGTGTGTGTGCTGCTCCATGTGACGCCGCACTTCTAAGCCGTGTCC
>NC_041319.1:4172243-4286836 GCF_004329235.1 Podarcis muralis | reverse complement strand
TGCCAGGACTATGAACCTGAGAGACCAGGTTCGAATCCCCACTCAGCCATGAAGCCTTGGGCCAATCACCGCCTCTTAGCCTAAACCACCTCGCAGGGTTGTTGTTGTGGGACTGAATGGGGAACTATGTGCACCACCTTGGGCTCCTCGGTGGGGAAGATGCGATGCAAATGTAAGAAATAAATAAAATAAAATCCAGTGCTACATTATAAGGGGAGTCGACAGACCGGAATGCCAAATCTAAGGCTTTGACAGTTCACATCCTCATCGCCATTTACCCAGGTGGGATTGCTCTGACTTAAGGAGATTGCCAATCTAGGAGCGTCTTAAATATGAAACTCTCTTGTGAGCAGAGGTTATCCCTACGAATATCGCTACACCAACCTCTGAGACTGGAGAGAACCGCTCTTCTTAGCAATGCACCAAACTGCGAAAGGAAACCTGTGCTTTGCAGGGTGAACCTGCTCAACAACCTAGTTGACCCACAAAATGTGTATTGTGTATTGTGTGGTTTATGCAAAACGTTGGTCAGACAACAAAAGCTTTGGAAAGGGTGCAACACAGGAAACCCATGAATAGCACCCATAATTGCAGGAAATCAATCTCTGAAGTTGCTTGCTCTCTCTTTTTCTCGACAGCCGCACTTTCTCAGGTCGGTGTTGCAGGATGACAAGGAAATCCTTCGCTCCCTTCTCAAGTAAATATCAGCTGATATTAACGTGAACTAACAATCCCCTGTCAAATTATCCAGCTTCCTCTCCTTAGAAGCAGGCCATCGCGTAACCAAACCATCTTTCCAGGGTGACATTCATTCTGGGGCCGCACGAGCTCAGGCTGAGACGTGCTGGTGGGAGCCACATACAAATACAGCTTTGGAACTCCCTGCCTCATGAAATCAGGCAGGTGCCTTCACGGTGCACTTTTCGGCACCTGCTAAAAACCTTCTCACTTGGGCAAGCCTACCCAGATTAGAGTTCCAATCTGTTTTTACTGTTATTTTAACTTTTTGAAAAGTTTTAAATTGTTGTTGCCGTTTCTTTTTCTTGGTGACAGGTATACTGCTTTATCTTTTCTTGTAAACCGCTTTAAGGTTTGTTTGTACAATATACGATATCTTTATTGTCATTGTCCCATACAGAACAATGAAACTGGAAATCTACATAAAACATTCAGAAACCCCTAAAAACTCTGAAACCCCATTTTAAAATACAATATACTACAGAGACTCCTTATGCTGCCTTTAGAACCAGAATTGCATTTGGGTAGAAACTGTTTCTCAGGTGGCTAGTCCTGGTCTTTATAACCCTGGACCTTCTTCCAGAAGGCAGAAGCTGAAAGAGATCATTTCCGGGGTGCGCACTATCCTGCGCTATCTCTGCGGCTTTCTTATGACACCTGACAGCATAGATTTGCTCTAAGGTGGGAAGAGCACGCCCAGTTATTCTCTCTGCAGTCTTTACAACCCTGTACTTTCACTCTCAAGAGGTGTAAAAAAATTATAAATAAAATAAATAAAAATGCCGGCCAAGGAAGATGCTGCCATGCTTGGGTAGCCAGTCTCTCTGCCTCCGAGCTGCAAGGAGCTAGACAAGGAGGCCTCTCGAATCCCAGAGCTAAGGCAGCAAGTGGGGAAAGGGACCTCCTTTACTGCTCAAACTGCAGCCCCACCGTCCGGCTCTCAGCCTGACAGCAAGGGGGCAGCCACTGGGGGGGTCTGTACCTGAAAATCCAGAGTCCTTCTCCCCTTCGCTGGCAGGGGGGCGAGGCCTCCTGCCAGAGCCTCTCGTCATCGTGGGTTTGGACTGCTCCGTGTGGCCCTCAGAGCCTGCCTTCAGGGACCCAGGCAGGGCGGTCTTCTCCTTCCCAGGCTTAGAAGGGTGCGCAAGCGGCGAGGTCTTCTCCGAAGGCATGGCTGAGACTCTCCTGGGTTCCTGAGGGGCAGAGAGACAAAAGCAGGGGTTAGTGGAACAGGAGAACTTAGCATCGTAGAACCGTCGAGTTGGGAAGGGACCCCGAGGGTCATCGAGTCCAAGCCCTGCCATGAATCCCTGACAGATGGCCACCCAACTTCTGCTTAGAAACCTCCAAGGAAGTAGAGGCCACAACCTCTCGAGGGAGTCTTTAAGGCAGGGGCCAGCAAACCTTTTCAGCAGGGGGCCGGTCCACTGTCCCTCAGACCTTGCGGGGGGCTGGACTATATTTTTTTGTGGCGGAAATGAACGAATTCCTATGCCCCACCCAATAACCCAGAAGTGTATTTAAAATAAAAGGACACATTCTGCTCATGTAAAAACACGCTGATTCCCAGACCGTCCGTGGGCCGGATTGAGAAGGCGACTGGGCTGGATCCAGCCTGATGGGAAAGTTTTGCTTCTGCACATGACTCTGGCAAACCGTTCAAAGCTAGAATGTTCAGTTCACATTGAGTTCATGAAACATCGTATCCTGACGTGTTCCCCAATTGCATGGTTGACCACATCTACGGAATACAATAGTTATGCTCTGTTAAGTTTTGCTATATCAATCCACTAGTAGTAGTTTATATGCTCCTTTTAAGTTTTGCTATATCAATCACTAGTTATAGTTTAATAAGGAGGTTTTCATGCCTGTCCAATTCTGTGTTCCCTTTCCCAACCTTTAATCTATTGATGATTAATGTCTATATGCAGCCCTTGCATTGTATTTGCGTTAACCAATCAGCAACAAGCACATATGTGGCAATGCTGTAATATTCAATAAAAGGGACTCCCCGAGACATGCTCGGTAGATGCCTCCCATATGACACTTGCCATTCGTCTGTCGTTTATTTCAACCCAACACAGGCCATGCTTTAGGGATCTGCAGATTCACTAACCTTGGGGAAACCACCAGCCTTATTCATTAAAGAAGAAGAAACTACAGTCATACCTCGGGATAAATGTGCTTCAGGTTGAGCATTTTCAGGTTACGCTCCGCGGCGACCCGGAAGTAACGGAGCGCGTTACTTCCGGGTTTCGCTGCTTGTGTATGCGCAGACGCTCAAAATGACGTCACGCCCATGTGCAGTAGTGGCGGATCGCGACTCGCGCACACGCAGTCACGGGTTAAACTCTACTCAGGATGTGAACGGGGCTCCGGAATGGATCCCATTCGCATCCGGAGGTTGGGAAACTTAAGAAGAGCTCTGATGCTGGATCAGGCCAAAGGGGGCCCATCTAGTCCAGCATCCTGTTCTCACAGTGGCCAATCAGACACCCATTATGGGAAGCCAGCAGGCAGGATCTGAGCACAAAAGTAACTCTCCCCTCCTGTGGTTTTCTGCAACTGGTTTTCCGAGCAGAGCCACCCTAGCTAGTAGCCATCGATAGCCCTCTCCTTCTCCATGAATTTGTCCAGTCTCTTTTTAAAGTCATCTAGACTGGTGGCCACGGCTGCCTCCTGTGGCAGGGAGTTCCATAGTTTAACTTTGCGAGGAGGTGGAGGTCAATGCAGTGCTTGGCACTTAAAGCTGGGAGCATGCATGTGCTTCCAGGACCAAACACTCCTCGAATCACAGAACGGTGTCGTCAGGAGGGAACCCAGGGGTCATCCAGCCCAACCCCTTTGCACGCAGAAGATTTGCACGATGGGGGAAGTGACCGTGCTGGATGCCTTTGGCTCCCCGTGATTTCCCCCCTACTGACAGGTTTAATTTTGTACAGAGGAGCAAGCTGTCACGGAAAGGCCTTCCAGAAACAGGCTTCTTCACTTCCTTCTCTGCTGTTTTGGGAGAAAGAGGTCAGAGAGAGAAATCGATAGCGGCTTCTGCTGCTGCCAAGAAAGTGTGGCAGGAGGCGAAGGGGGGGGGAGTTCATTGTTCCCCTTACCTGCAGACAGGCCAGAACAGGCTGAAACTGGGAGGGGGGAGAATTCAGATAAGCATCAGGACTACACTAGACAAACAGGCTTAGCGTTTACTCATTATTCTTTCCTCCAAGGAACCCAATGCATTGAACTTTGTTCTCCATCCTGTAAACACCACAGTCTCACAACCGTCCTGTGAAGTAGGCTGGCCTAAGAGGCAGGGAGGTGGTGCCCGGTGACCTCCAGGGCTAAATGGAAGCAGCGTGGCCTAGTGGCTAGGATGGCGGGAGTACAGACCAGGGTTCAGATCCCCAACTCGGCCATACGCTCACCGAGATTGTCACTTGCTCTCGGCCTGACATACCTCGCAGGGTTGTCGCTTTTGTGGTGGTTTAAAGGGAAATGGGGAGGAGAACCATGCAAATGTCAAGTAAATAATCATGGCTCGTTTAATTGGTAGAGCATGAGACTATAATAATAATAATAATAATAATAATATAATAATAATTTTTATTTATATCCCGCCCTCCCCAGTCGAAGCCGGGCTCAGGGCGGCTAACAACAATAAAACAGTACAAAAGTACAGCACAACGAACACTCTAAAATCATTCATTATAAAATTAATTTATAATTAAATTATTATAAATTATTATAATAATAATTTATTATTTATACCCCGCCCATCTGGCTGGGCTTCCCCAGCCACTCTGGGCAGCTTTCAACACAATATTAAAATACAGTAATGCATCAAACATTAAAAGCTTCCCTAAACAAGGCTGCCTTCAGATGTCTTCTAAAAGTCTGGTAGTTGTTGTTCTCTTTGACATCTGGTGGGAGGGCGTTCCACAGGGCGGGCGCCACCACCGAGAAGGCCCTCTGCCTGGTTCCCTGTAACTTAGCTTCTCGCAGGGAGGGAACCGCCAGAAGGCCCTCGGAGCTGGACCTCAGTGTCCGGGCAGAACGATGGGGGTGGAGACGCTCCTTCAGGTATACTGGACCAAGGCCGTTTAGGGCTTTCAAGGTCAGCACCAACACTTTGAATTGTGCTTGGAAACGTCCTGGGAGCCAATGTAGGTATTTCAAGATGGGTGTTATGTGGTCTTGGCGGCCGCTCCCACTCACCAGTCTAGCTGCCGCATTCTCAGGGCTGTGGGTTGGGCGAAATATTCCTGACTTGCAGGTTCGAGGAGATGAGGCTCGTGGTCCCTTCCAACTCCACAACACGGTGACTCTTGAGGAGGCCCACGAGGCATTTATCTGCCGCCTCGACTCCCTTTGCCTGCTCCTCCAGAATGAGCACGGCAACCTGGTTTTGGCAGGAGCACTCTATGCATGAGAATGTGCGTCTGTGCAAAGTTCCACCTTGCCAGCGCCAGCGAGGGAGGGAGGGGGCGGCGGGGCACACGGCCCGCAATGTGTCTGCCTCCTCCGCCTCCGCCTCTTGCCTTGCCATGTGCTCGAGGACATGCGGAAGGAAGGGCCAGGCAGCAGAAAACCAAAAGCGGGAGCAGGCTGCAGATTAGAAGCAGCTGCTGTGCCCTGCTCCTCCTGCACTGAAACAGGGAGGGCTAGCTATTACATAACAAGGAGGAGGCTGCTGCTGCTGCTGCTCCAGAGCCTCACACCTAGCTGGGCGGATGCTTTCTGGGGCTTGGCCACACAGCCTCGCCCGGAAGGAAAGAGGAAACAAGCGTCTTGCCTGCGTAGGGAGCACGCAGCTGAGAACGTGGGGAAGAGCCTGGCTGCTGCCAAACAACCTCAAGAAGTGACAGGTCCAGGTAGACTGCCTCTGGACCTGGAAGCTCCTTACGAAGAGCCCGGCTGATGATCAGGCCAGCAGCCCACCTAATCCAGCGTCCTGCTCTCACGGTGGCTGGCCGGATGCCCCTAATGGGAAACCTGCAAGCAGGATCCGGGCCCAAGAGGGAGTGCCACAGTTTCAATCTAAGCAGGAGAATGTTCCTGGCTAGCAATGTGAAATGAAGGGTTCCCCTCTGGGACTTGGGGGGGGGTGTCATGGGCATGTTTTAATTTCTTTTCTTTTTTTAAGCATTTTTATTAAACATAACATTTCAACAAAACATAACATTTCAGCATAACAAATTAGTAGTCCAAATAATCAAATACATTATTTTTTCCCCTTTCCCACCCCACCCAGGACTTCCCTCAGCTCCCCTCTCTGGTTTCTATGCACATATTGTTCTGTGCATGTTATAAAATTGTACATAACCTTGCCTTATCTATCATGCGTTCAACTAATAAACTTGTGGGTGTTTATTCAAAACCTGCCAAGGAATCCAGATCATGACATGAGCCAAC
Organism: Podarcis muralis; assembly: GCF_004329235.1. Classification (NCBI taxonomy): domain Eukaryota; kingdom Metazoa; phylum Chordata; class Lepidosauria; order Squamata; family Lacertidae; genus Podarcis; species Podarcis muralis. The sequence goes on along the minus strand of NC_041319.1, from coordinate 4,280,695 downwards.
AGTGTTGACATGAGCCAACAGTGTGACGCGGCAGCTAAAAAAGCCAATGCAATTCTGGGCTGCATCAATAGGAGTATAGCATCTAGATCAAGGGAAGTAATAGTGCCACTGTATTCTGCTCTGGTCAGACCTCACCTGGAGTACTGTGTCCAGTTCTGGGCACCACAGTTCAAGAAGGACACTGACAAACTGGAACGTGTCCAGAGGAGGGCAACCAAAATGGTCAAAGGCCTGGAAACGATGCCTTATGAGGAACGGCTAAGGGAGCTGGGCATGTTTAGCCTGGAGAAGAGGAGGTTAAGGGGTGATATGATAGCCATGTTCAAATATATAAAAGGATGTCACATAGAGGAGGGAGAAAGGTTGTTTTCTGCTGCTCCAGAGAAGCGGACATGGAGCAATGGATCCAAACTACAAGAAAGAAGATTCCACCTAAACATTAGGAAGAACTTCCTGACAGTAAGAGCTGTTTGACAGTGGAATTTGCTGCCAAGGAGTGTGGTGGAGTCTCCTTCTTTGGAGGTCTTTAAGCAGAAGCTTGACAACCATGTCAGGAGTGCTCTGATGGTGTTTCCTGCTTGGCAGGGGGTTGGACTCGATGGCCCTTGTGGTCTCTTCCAACTCTATGATTCTATGATTCTATGATTTTGTTGTCCTTTTAAGTAATCTGTAAAAATGTTCCCATTCTTCCTTGAAGTCACAATTCTCCTTATTACGCAGTTTGTTTGTCAATTTGTCCAATTCCACATAGCACATCAATTTTTCTTGCCACTGTTCTTTCGCTAGGTTACTGTTAGCAAGTTTTAATTTCAACCTGTTGCAAGGAATCCGTTTTTCCCCCCCCTTTTTACACTTTGCTATGCCAGAAACCACAGAATACCAGAAACCACAACTTGCTTGTGTTATAAAGGTAAAGGGACCCCTGACCATTAGGTCCAGTCGTGGACGACTCTGGGGTTGCGGCGCTCATCTCGCTTTACTGGCCCAGGGAGCCGGCATACAGCTTCCGGGTCATGTGGCCAGCAGGACTAAGCCGCTTCTGGCAAACCAGAGCAGCGCACGGAAACGCCGTTTACCTTCCCGCCGGAGCGGTACCTATTTATCTACCGGTACTTGCACTTTGACATGCTTTCGAACTGCTAGGTTGGCAGGAGCAGGAACGGGAGCTCACCCCGTCGCTGGGATTTGAACGCCGACCTTCTGATCGGCAAGTTCTCGGCTCTGTGGTTTAACCCACAGCGCCACCCGTGTCGTGTTATAGACATGTGGAATTCTAGAGTTGGAAGGGACCTCTGAGGGGCATCTAGTCCAGCCCCCCGCAGTGCAGAAATCACAGCTAAAGCATCCGCGACAGACAGCCCCCCAACCTCTGCTTAAAAACCTCCACGCTTCCAAGATAGTCTGCCCCACTCTTGAACGGCTCTCAGTCTGGAAGTTTTTACTAATGTTCCATCAAAATCTCCTTTCTGGACATTTTAATCCCTCGGTTCAGGTCCCGCCCTCCAGAGCAGCAGAAAACAAGCATGATCCAAATTCCATGTGACAGCCCTTCAGATGCTTATCTCCTCTCTGCCTCCTCCCCTGCAGGGATCCGAAGGTGTCTATCATGTATCTAAAGGGTTGTTACATGCAAGACGGTTCCTAACACAATAGGGAACTTTGTTTCAGAGGACGCAAACACACGGCCACAAACACATGCAAACGTTCACACATTCCGCACCTGTAAGAAGGGGATTTGTGCAGGTGAATGCGCAAGGCATCTTGCTCACAAGTTTTCCTTGCACACCTAAGAGAGGCAGTGCCGCATAGTGGTCAGAGCACTGGACTCTTGACCTGGTAGAGACTAGGATTCAAATCCGACTCGGCCATTTTTTTAAAATGGTTTTTATTCTATCTCTATGTTTTTAGCTCCTCTTATTTTATTTGTAAGCTGCCTTGAGTCCCTGTGTAGGTAGGTTTAAATAAATAAATAAATAAAATGGAGAAAAGTGAATAATCAAGTACCCTGTCAGCTGGGAGAATTAAATCTTTGAGCAAGGCTGCCCTTAAGTCCTCATAGATGGAGGCAGCCCTGTTCAGGGAAGTTTTGAATGGCTGATGTATTTAACGTATTTTTTAATCTTTTGTTGGAAGCCGCCCAGAGCAGCTGGGGAACCCAGCCAGATGGGCCGGGTATAAATAATAAATTATTATTATTATTATTATTATTATTATTATTATTCAAACAACTACGTCCTCAGGCACTTATTCCACCACCACCCCCTCTTTCCTGCAGAATTCAACCACGGTATCGGACTTTTTATCGAGTGGGGAGGGTGCTCCTTCCTCCCTCCTCCTCCCTCCAGTCCACATGCTTCCTCATGCCACAGGCATCAGCCAAGGGTTCCTCCACCAGCCAGTCAGCTGGCCAACCATGTGCTTTTGTTTACACCCCGCCCAGAGGGGGGGGGAGGTGGCAGGAGAGAGGCGGGCTCAATTACTACATTTTCCCGAACAGAGCCAAAGATTACGCAATGGTGTACAGCGTGTTCCCAGCACACGGAGACCCACACGCACCTCGCGTATAGGCATGCGTCCCCTGTCCCCGCCCCGCCACCACCGCTGCCTTCCTTGGGGGAAGGGAGGGAGGCTGCACTCTGTGGGGCTCAGCCTCTGCCCCACCCCTGCCCCAGTGCCACGGTTATAATTTTATGGATCCGGCCAGGGTGGAGGCGTGTCGCAGAAAACTGCAGAGCTGGGAAGGGACCATAACTTTTCCCTTTTCTTGCGAGGAATCCTGTTGGGAATAAGGGAATTTCCCTTAAAGAAAGGGGAAAAGTTGGCAGCTATGGAAGGGACCCCCAAGAGTCATCTAGTCCAACCCCTTTGCAATGCAGGAAAGCGGCGGCTGGTGTAAGCAGGTGTGCGCACTCAGGTTGTTCCTGGTCCAAAACCACCAGGGCAGACCTCCCAGACGGGTTCCGCCTCTTCTGCCTTGCACCCCCCCCCACAACCACCTTAAAAAGCAAAATTCACCCGCTGCCCGCAAGCCAAGGGTGTGCTCCCATACCCTCGGCCCCTGTGGCATTCTGGGAACTCTGCCACAATTCCGGGGCGCCAGGAACGAAGTCGCACCTAAATTGTGGGGATAATGTATTAGGCAGGTGCACAGGAACTCGGCACAGAACCACCCCATTGTCTGCCTGGCAAAAGAAATGGCCGTAAGAACGCCCTACCCGGAGCTTCCGTACATCTCCAAGCTTCTAGGGGGGGAAAAAATCGGGAAAGGTGGTGTAGTGTAATGGTTAGAGCGCCAGAATAAGACTTGGGGAAGCAGGGTTTGAATCCCACTACTCTGCCATAAAGCTCACTGGGTGTGGCCTTGTGGGCCTAGCCTACCTCACAGGGTGGTTGTGGGGTTTAAATGATGCGGGGGAGAGACATGGGTGCCCCCCCTTGGGCTCCTAGGAGGTAATAAAAGCTGGCATATAAATGCAAGGAATAAAATAAAAAATTAGCGGGCGACGCAGAGGAGATCTGGGGGTCAGCCGGGAAGATGCGCGGGTCTGGGTGCCCCCCCCCACAACCCACAAATTCCCAAAAGCCGCAGTGAGAATGAGATGTCGAAGACGGAACGAGGCATGCCCACGACGCCAGCCATACCCAAAGGTCCACCATAGATATATCGCAACCCCACAAGCCGCCAGCCTCCCCTCCTTCGCTCCACGGAGCCCCACGTACCTGGAGAAACTTTGCCGTCCAAAACCGCTACCTCAAAGGCTTCGTCTCTCCATCATCTGTGGCGAGGGCAGAGCTCCCCTCTCCAGCCAAGCCGGGGAGAAAATAACCTTTCCGCCATAACTGGATGTGCGGGGAGGTGTCTAGGGGCCGGGCCGTCCGATCGGCCATGGGAAAGTTGTGGGAGAGGGGAGGGGAGAGAGAAGCCCCCCCTCTCATGCGTGCTTGCACATGGGGGGGTGGGAGGCAGAGACTCCGCTGTCTAAATATGGACACGGCTTAGAAGTGCGGCGTCACATGGAGCAGCACACACACACACACACACACACACACACACGAGGCGCAGCTGGAGGAAGGGAGAGAGAGAGAGAGCGCTCCATTCATCATCTTCTCCCCACGCACCCTTGCCACACCTCCCTCCCACCCAGGCAAGGGGAGCAGGAGGCAGGCAGAACTAAATCTGGATCAGGCATGAGACACGGGCAGACAAAGGAAGAGTCCCCCTTCCCTCCTGACGGGGAAGGCGGACGCATCTTCCGGCTTTCGCTTCCGGTCCCAACAGTCTTGTGTTGTTCCAGGAGCACAAAAAATAAAATAGTTCTGAAGACCCAGCAGGGGTTTCTGAAAAACACAAGCACTGCCAAACAAGCTACATTCCTTCCTTCCTTCCTTCCTTCCTTCCTTCCTTCCTTCCTCTTTCTTTCTTTCTTTTCTTTCTCTCTTCCTTCCTTCCTTCCTTCCTTCCTTCCTTCCTTCCTTTTTTTCTCTTTCCTTCCTTTCCTTTTCCTTTCCTTTCCTTTCCTATCCTATCCTATCCTATCCTATCCTATCCTATCCTATCCTATCCTATCTTTCTTTCTGACGGAGTCGCAAGCTGGTTGGAACAGGGGGATGCTGTGGAGGAGCTGTTCCCAGGGCGGAACAGACTCTCATGACAGGTGTTGAGACTCTCCTGCCCTGGAGGTTTTTAAGCAGAGATCAGGTAGCCACCCGTCATGGGTGCCTCAGTTGAGATTCCTGCATTGCAAGGGGTAGGACTAGATGACCCATTGGGGGGGCCTTGCAATTCTGCAATTTGACAATTCTGTGGGGAGGCACCAACGGGAAGTGAAACTCTCGATTCTCGCTCGGAAAAGCCACTGCCTGCCTCCAGTTGGAAGCATCCTAACTTCTTCCATCAGGAAGCCAAGGAAGATTTGGCACAAAAAAACGAGAGTCCCGCGGCACCTACAAAATTCAGCCCCCCCATCACAACACGGTGCACTGCTCTGAGGGGCGAGGAGGACCCCACTTGTGCCCCTGCCCCTTAGTTGTGATTCCTGCATTGCAGGGGGTTGGGCTAGATCGGGGTCAGCAAACTTTTTCAGCAGGGGGGCCGGTCCACTGTCCCTCAGACCTTGCGGGGGGCCGGACTATATTTTGAAAAACAAAACAATGAACAAATTCCTATGCCCCACAAATAACCCAGAGATGCATTTTAAATAAAAGCAAACATTCTACTCATGTAAAAACACACTGATTCGGACAGTCCGTGGGTCAGATTTAGAAGGTGATTGGGCTGGATTCGGCCCCCAGGCCTTAGGTTGCCTACCCATGGACTAGATCAGCCTTTCTCAACCTGTGGGTCCCCAGATGTTGTTGAACTACAACTCCCATCACCCCTAGCTAGCAAGGCCAGAGCTCAGGGATGATGGGAGTTGTAGTCCAACAACATCTGGGGACCCACAGATTGAGAACCGCTGGACTAGATGAGTCTCGGGGTCCTTTTCCAACTCTACAGTTCCAGGATTCTATTGTTCAAATCAGCCCTGGCCAGCGAAGCTTTTCAGAACGCCTAGTCTCAGCAGCAAACTTTCCGAGACCCTCTGGGATTTGAAACGCAGAGGGTGCCCAGATATAAACAGGCAGCCAAGCTGCTTGGATTGTCCCAGCCGTACTTTAACAGGATTGGGGGGTATGCAGCGAAGGAGGTGCCTTTGGTGGGGCCAGTCCCTCTTGCTGCTGCGAATTCCCAGAGAAAAGCCTGGGCCAGCTGTGCGTATCCACAGTTCCTCCAGGATCCTAAGAAGAGCCTTCTGGATCAGGCCAAGGGGGGCCCATCTAGTCCAGCGTCCCGACCAAGACACCTGTAGGAAACCTGCAACCAGGATCTGAGCGCAAGAGCCTACAGGTCAGGAGATATTCAGAATCACTGCTGCCTCCTCCATCTAGCTTGGTGTCCACTCCTGAAGAGGTCATTCCTTTTACCTGTCCTGTCCTGAAACCAGAAGTGCCAACTTGAATAAAATATTGGGGGTGGGAGCAAATAAGCCCCACCCTGCAAAATCGCTAACAAGACACACACCATTTGAATGGCAATGTCCATCAACTTGGGGGAAGGGGGAGGGCTCAAATATTCTATTGAGGGGGGGTCGAAGGGACCTCAGCCCTTAGGAGTTGGCTCCTATGCCTGAAACCAGGAAGCAGCCCCTGGGTTTGCAAAATCAAAATGCAAAGCCATGTGTCAGATTTTGGGACAGAAAGGTGTGATCTGGAGGTACGGGATGCCAAGCCCAGGCCAAGCTTGCAGCCCCCAGACTGTACAGTGATAATAATAATAATAATAATAATAATAATAATAATACAGTGGTACCTCGGGTTACATATGCTTCAGGTTACAGACTCCGCTAACCCAGAAATAGTGCTTCAAGTTAAGAACTTTGCTTCAGGATGAGAACAGAATTTGTGCTCTGGCGGCGCAGCGGCAGCAGGAGGCCCCATTAGCTAAAGTGGTGCTTCAGGTTAAGAACAGTTTCAGGTTAAGAACAGACCTCCAGAACGAATTAAGTACTTAACCTGAGGTACCATCATCATCATCATCATAATATGTTGTTTATACCCCACCCATCTGGCTGGGTTTCCCCAGCCACTCTGGGTGGCTTCCAACACAATATTAAAATACAAAACCTATTAAACGTTAAAAGCTTCCCTAATCAGGGCTGCCTTCAGATGTCTTCTAAAAGTCTGGTAGTTGTTTATCTCTTTGACATCTGATGGGAGGGCGTTCCACAGGGTGGGTGCCACCACCAAGTAGGCCCTCTGCCTGGTTCCCTGTAACTTGGCTTCTCACAGCGAGAGAACCGCCAGAAGGCTGGACCTCAGTGTCCGGGCAGAACGATGGGGGTGAATGTCGCTGTGCCCAGAATTGCTGGAGCCGCATTTTTAACGCAGTGTTTTCCCAGCCCACAACAACGTGGACAACTTTTCTGGGCTGGCCTTTCAACTTGTAAGAAGAGGAAGCACGTACGGAACGACCCTTTGCCGCCCCGGACTATTCCTGGAGCAAGAAAGAGGATTTTGTCCTGCAAGATCTTCTGTTAAGCTCGGTCAGCTCTGGGCCATTACCACCCCAACCCCCCAACCCCCAGCCTAAGCAGGTGTGTGGCTACTCTGCACCGAAAGAGGCACAGTAAGCAGCCAGTTGCTGCCAGCAATTCAGCAGGAACCCAAAATCCAGGGTGAGGAAAAATGCTGCGCAGAAAAAACAAGCAAAGCCTAGCCCAGCCCATTATAATGAATCCCTCATGCAGCAATTTCCATTTGCAAAGCATTTTCCTTTAACCTGTATGGAATTTGCTCCTTCCTGCAACATCATGACGCATTTCTATAATTCGCAGAAAGGAAACCGAGGCTGACAGATGCAGCAATAACCGGGGTCACAAAACCCAAACCATGGTAGAGGGAGGATCTGAACCCACATCTCACAAGAACTGCAAAAAAGAAGAGCAAATTCAAAATATCCAAGGAGATAGCAAAGAGCAACACTCCTGGGTCATCCACACAGATCAGTAAGCTAAAGGAAAAGATGGGGGTGATGCAAATTGCGGCCTAGGACCCACGTACCTACGGGACCGCCTCTCCTGGTATGTGGTGCGGAGGACCTTAAGGTCCACAAATGACAACATTTTGGAGGTCCCAGGTCGCAAGGTAGTTAGATTGGTCTCAACTAGGGCCAGGGCCTTTTCAGTACTGGCCCCGACTTGGTGGAACGCTCTGCCACAAGAGACTAGGGCCCTGCGGGACTTGACATCTTTCCGCAGGGCCTGCAAGACGGAGCTGTTCTGCCTGGCCTTTGGTTTGGACTCAGTCTGACCCTTCTGTTTCCCTCCCCTTATGATTTTGATCTATGGGCTAATATTAAAATGAGGCTGCATTTTAAATTGCATTTTAACCTGTATTTCCAATTGGGTTTTTTTTTCCTATTATGTTTTTACTGTAATTTTACTGGTGTCAGCTGCCCTGAGCCCAGATCTGGCGGGGAGGGCGGGTTATAAATGAAATTTATTATTATTATTATTATTATTATTATTATTATTATTGGTGGTGGTAAAGGTAAAGGGACGCCTGACCATTAGGTCCAGTCGTGGCCGACTCTGGGGTTGTGGCGCTCATCTCGCTTTATTGGCCGAGGGAGCTGGCATACAGCTTCCGGGTCATGTGGCCAGCATGACTAAGCCGCTTCTGGCGAACCAGAGCAGCGCACGGAAACGCCGTTTACCTTCCTGCCGGAGTGGTACCTATTTATCTACTTGCACTTTGACGTGCTTTCGAACAGCTAGGTGGGCAGGAGCAGGGACCGAGCAACAGGAGATCACCCCGTTGCAGGGATTTGAACCGCCAACCTTCTGATCGGCAAGTCCTAGGCTCTGTGGTTTAACCCACAGCGCCACCCATTAAATATCAAATACCCCAGTTTGATAGCTTCTTTGAAGCAGAGGAATCGTGGCAACCCAAGCAGAGGAGCTTTCCACTCAACAGAGGCCTTTCACACATGCACTTGCCAAGTCAAGATGCCCCAATGGGAAACCCACAAGCAGGATCCGACCACAAGAGCAACTCTCCCCTCCTGTGGTTTCCAGCAACTGGGATTCAGAAGCACCGCTGCCTCTGACTGTGAAGCGTAGAGCAAAGCCATTGTGGCTAGAAGCCACCAATAGCCCTCGCCTCCTCCATGAATTTGTCCAATCGTCTTTTAAAGCCATCTAGGCTGGGAGCCACGGCTGCCTCCTATGGGAGGGAGTTCCACAGATTAACTATGCAATGTGCAAGGACTTCCTTTTCTTTTATCTGTCCTGAATGTGCCACGTCTTAGCTAAACATGGCAACTGGCGTTGGGGATGGAGGGCTGCCAAACCCGGTGATGAGCTGGTGACGGAGCAGGTGACAACAGCCTCTTGCGACGAACTTCTTATTCCGCCCAACGACAAACATCTGCGGCCTTGCACCCAAAAGACCTCACCACAAGAAAGGAAGAAGAGCCACACAACCATTCTGATCGCACAAAGCGGCAACTCAGAATCTAGCCAGGAGTTCATGGAATTCATGGAATTGTAGAGTTGGAAGGGACCCCAGCGGTCATCTAGTCCAACCCCCTGCATTGCTGAAAAGGATTGGAGCATTTGGGGTGGGGGACCCTCGTACGCATCGGGGAAAAGAGCCAACTTACAGCGGCATAAAGCTAGTTGTGGTATTAATCGGGGCCTTGATCGATCTGGCATGGAAATCATTCTGACGGCCCATTGAGGACACCAGGGATACTGCCTGTTTGCAGCAAGCTAAGCAGGGAAATTTAAAATGGTCCTGGAGTCGACGTGAGAGCTGCCTGTCTGGTTCCCAGAACTTTCTCCAACCTCTTTCTGCTTGCCCGGGGCTCGCCCCTGCCCAAAAGCTGTCTTCTGGTTCAACTGGTTCCACTAAACAGGACCCACATGACGCAACCCTGGTTACGAGTGCGAGATCAGACACAGCAGAAGCGGCTGGAAGAGGCAGTCCTGGGCTACTGGCCCACATGCAGAGCTGAGGAAACAAGACACGGTCTGATGAATGGCTATGCATTTGGGAAGAAAAGCTCAGGGCTTCCACCAGCCCCACACGCTAAGGAAGGGTGTGGATCCTTCTATTTCGACGGGGGTGTGTGTGCTCGGGGATTGGCCATGATCCATGCACACTCCAAAACTAGGGCGCCTGCAAAGAGAAGCGTCGACTTGTGCATGTGAACTGGGCAGCACGGGTGTGACCTCACATCACCCTGAATACACACAGAGCAGATTCCCAGATTCAAAGGTAAAGGAATCAAGGGGTACACATCACCCCTTGGCAGAAGCTACAATTCCCATCCTGGCGCACTGGCTGGGGCTGATGGGAGTTGTAGTCCAAAAGGCTGGTGCAGGGCCCAAACATACATAAACACATGGAAAACAGGCCTAGGACACAAAATACAACAGGCCTGATCCCATACTGTCTCTATGACACTAAGCTCAGCAATATTCACAGGGCTCCTGTTGATTTCTTGCAACCAAGCCTTGAAGGTGCATGTAGGACAATTGGGTTGTGGCATGCACAACTTGAGTGCCATGTTTGTCTTCCTGCCTGAGAACGTGCAAAACCACACCTGCAGCAAGGGCAAGGTGGTTGCTTTCCTGGAAGAGAAGGTACAGCGACTTCAGTCCCACCTATTCACACTTCGAGGCACCGGGCAAGATGACGAAATTCTTACTAGACAGGAATGGACTGACCTGGAAAAGAGTCGCAGGTGGGGTGCCCTAGGGAGAAAGAAGATCGCCCAACCCTGGAGGAATGTGACCCAAAAAGGCAAAACTGTCTGGAGCCTTGCTGTGTCTCTGGAACTACAAAACTGATTCCATGCCCTCACCTCGGACACCGGTTTTCGGCCAGAAGAGAGCAAGTACAGTAGTTTCAAACCCCAGAACAAACAAAGGTTCCTGCTGCTCCCCAGAAAAAGGAAGAGGAATGTGGTGCTGGCAGGTGACTCCCTACTGAGGGAGAGAGAGGCAGCAGCGTGCAGAGGAAGGACTCGTGATTTCAGCTGTGTCTATACTAATGCACAGTGTATGGGAAACAAGCAAGACAAATTTGATCACTTACTCCGGGTTGGCAAATATGACCTAATATACATTACTGAAACCTGGTGGGATAAGACTAATGACTGGAATGTAGGAATTGAGGGGTATGACCAGCTCAAAAGAAACAGATCAACAGGAAGGGAGGAGGAGGAGCATTAAATGTAAAGAATATGTACACTTGTGAAGAAATCCATGACCTGGAGCATGAAAAGCAGATTGAGAGTATATGGGTAAAAATTGTAGGAGAGAGAATCATCATTGATCTTACTGTCGGTGTCTGCTATAGACGATGCCTTCCTAGAACAGGTTACCAAGCATTCAAAAATGAAAGATATTGTAGTCATAGGAGACTCTGACTACCCCAATATATGTTGGAACACAAACTCTGCCAAGAATGTAAGATCCAACAAATTCCTCCATTGCCTTGCTGACAATTTCATATCCCAGAAGGTAGAAGCAGCAACAAGGGGGTCATCTATCTTGGACCTGGTCCTCACCAACATAGAGGAACCAATCCACAAGGTGGAAGCACCAGGAATCTTGTAGGGAAGTGATCATGTTTTCTTGGGTTTCATTATACACAAGCAAGGGAAAGATGAGTGTAGACAGGCACGCACTCTGCACTTTCAGAAGGCTCATTTCCGAAAGCTTAAGTACAGGGGTACCAACATGAATAAAATGGGGGGAGGCAGTTAAGCAGCTGAGGGGATGTAGGTGACACCAAACTTGGTGGGGGTAGCTAATGCCACAGAAGACAGAATCAGAATTCAAAATGACCTTCACAGATTGGAGAACTGGGCCCAAAACTTACAAACTGAGTTTCAGTAGGGACAAGAGTGAGGTTCTGCACTTAGGCAAGAACAACCAGATGCACAAATATAGGATGGGGGACACCTGGCTTATTAGCAGCACATGTGGAAAGTATCTAGGGGTCTTGGTGGACCACCAGTTAAACATAAGTCAACCGTGTGATGCAGCAGCAAAAGAAGCTAATGCTATTCTAGGCTGCATCAACAGAAGTTTAGTGTCCAATCAAGGGAAGTAATAAAGGTAAAGGGACCCCTGACCATTAGGTCCAGTCGTGACCGACTCTGGGGTTGTGGCGCTCATCTCGCTTTACTGGCCAAGGGAGCCGGCGTACAGCTTCCAGGTCATGTGGCCAGCAGGACTAAGCCACTTCTGGAGAACCAGAGCAGCGCACAGAAACGCCGTTTACCTTCCCACCGGAGCGGTACCTATTTATCTACTTGCACTTTGACGTGCTTTTGAACTGCTAGGTTGGCAGGAGCAGGGACCGAGCAACAGGAGCTCACCCCGTCGCGGGGATTCGAACTGCCGACCTTCTGACTGGCAAGTCCTAGGCTCTGTGGTTTAACCCACAGCGCCACCCGCGTAAGGGAAGTAATAGTCCCAGTCTATTCTGCCTTGGTCAGACCACACCTGGAATACTGTGTTCAATTCTGGGCACCACAATTTAAGAAGGATGTTGGCAAGGTAGAATGTGGGCAGAGGAGGGCAACCAAGACGATCAAGGGTCTGGAAACCAAGCCTGATGAGGAACAGTTGAAGGAGCTGGGTATGTTTAGCCTGGAGAAGAAGAGGCTGAGAGGAGAAAGGAGAGCCATCTTCAAATATCCCCTCATGTTGCAAGGGAGTCCATTCCACAGCTGAACAACTCTTACCCTCAAAAAGTTCTTCTTGATGTTTAGACAGAATCTCCTTTCTTGCAATCTGAATTCACTGGTCCAGGTCCTGCCCTCTGGAACAGCAGGAAACAAGCTTCCCCCAGAGCTCCATCCTTTTCTACCGACCTGGAAGGGTCCTGGGTTTCAGGCAGGTTGGCAGGAGAGCACAGCCACCCTGAGACAAGGACAGCAGCTTCTATAAGACATTTAGCTGAGACACCTACATTGCAGCGGGTTGGGCTAGATGACCCCTCGGAGTCCCTTCCAACTCTACAATTTTACGAGGTTTTTTGAAATCCATGATTCCTGCTTCCGCCCACCAGCACTGAGGGTCCTCGCAACGGGTGCCCTCACCTGCCCCCTCCCTTAAGAGGTTCCCCCAGTCCTGAGCCACAAAGCGGACACTTCTCCCAGGGTTATAACCAGGAACAACCACAGAGCCCACCCACCCCCCAAAAAAACCCTCACCACCACTCCCAGAGAACAGGGCGGGCAAAGGGGGCATTTAGCTGAACGGCAGTGGGGGCATCTAGGGTAACGGGGAATAGAGGCATCACCAGCAGCATCTCAATCCAGGAGGGACGGGCAGAAGATGAAATTGAAGGGGTCGTTTGGAAAACTGTTATTATTGGGGGAGGCAAGAGACATTAAGAGGGGATTTGACCCTGGCAACGGTCTGTCCATCAGTGGTGCAAACCCCCTTTTCTGCCCCACACTGGGAGCAGCAGGGGAGCAGGTGGGCAGCTCATGACACTCAAATGAAAGGGGCTCCCTAGTCCTCATGGAGGAAGGCAAATCATAGAATCATGAGGGTGGGAACTGGGGGTCATCTAGTCCAACCCCTGGGCCTTGCAGGAATCGCAGCCGAAGAATCTCTGGCAGATGGCAGCCCAACCTCTGCTTAAAAGCAGGCAAGGAAGGAAGGCCCACCACCTTCGGAGGGAGTCCGTGGGGCTGGGGGGGCGGGTGTCAAACCAGACCCTGTAGCTCTAGTCCCCACTGAGGATGGAGAGAGGCTGCCAAATGAGGGCCCACAACACGGGGTGCTTGAAGGGGGAGCCTGTCAAATCAGCCCCTGTAATATGGGGTGCTTCTAACACTCTTTGAGAGGGGGACTGTCTAATCAGACTCCGTGACATGGGGTGCTTCTATCCCTCATTGAGGATCCTGAAGGGGGGAGCCTGTCAAATCATGGCCCATGACATATGGGGGGGGGGGCTTCTAGCCCCATTGAGGATGATGATGGGGGGAGCCTATCTATCATGGCCCATGACACGGGGACAATTCTAGCCCTCATTGAGGATGCTGCGGGGGGGCCTGCCAAATTATGGCCCATGACATGGGGGTGCTTCTAGCCCTCATTGAGGATCCTGAAGGGGGAGCCTGTCAAATTACGGCCCATGACATGGGGGTGCTTCTAGCCCCCATTGAGGATGATGATTTGGGTTAGCCTATCTAATCATGGCCCATGACATGGGGGTGCTTCTAGCCCTCATTGAGGATGCTGAAGCAGGGAGCCTGTCAAATTACGGCCCATGACATGGTGGTGCTTCTAGCCCTCATTGAGGATGCTAAAGGGGGGAGCCTGTCAAATTAAGGCCCATGACATGGGGGTGCTTCTAGCCCTCATTGAGGATGCTGAAGCAGGGAGCCTGTCAAATCATGGCCCGTGACATGGGGGTGCTTCTAGCCCTCATTGAGGATGCTAAAGGGGGGAGCCTGTCAAATTAAGGCCCATGACACGGGACGGTTCTAGCCCTCATTGAGGATGCTGGAGGTGAGCTGTCAAATCAGGCCCTGCAACATGGGGATGCTTCTAGCCCTCACTGAGGATCCTGAAGGGGGGAGCCTGTCAAATTAAGGCCCATAACACGGGGACGCTTCTAGCCCTCATTGAGGATGCTGAAGCAGGGAGCCTCTCAAATCATGGCCCATGACACGGGACGGTTCTAGCCCTCATTGAGGATGCTGCCGGGAGGGGTCTGTGCAATGGTGGCCCAGGCGCGGGGGCGGTCCTCCTCCCCCCTGCCAGGCGCCCCCTTCCCCGCGCCCTCCCCGGAGCCACGCACCCGAGGCGGAGATGGGGGGGTGGTCTTTACCTGCGCCCTCCTGCCCGCTCTTCCTTCCTTCCTTCCCCGACACAAAGGTCGCGGCAGCGGCGGCGGCGGCGGCCGTAGCCCCGCCCCTCGGCTCTGAGCGGCGGCCCCGCCAGCCAATGGGCTCGGCTCTTGCCAGGCGCCCGGGTCGCCTGGGCGGCTCCGCCAGCCACGTGCGAGGCGAGGAGCCCGGTGCGCGGGCACGTGACGGGGCGGGGACAGAACGCGGAGACATGTGCGGGGGCGGGGCCGGGCGGGGAGGCACGTGCAGGAGGGCGAGCGGCGGCGCGGGGAGGGGTCTCGGCGGCGCCCCGTTCACGTGTACAAAGACCGTTCCGACGTTACGCGAGCGCCGACGCGTGGATTTCCCAGGCGAGAGGCGGAAGGCGTCGCCCAGCGACCACCCGCCGTATCCTCAGGCTGCCCATGTCCTGCCCCGACCCCGCTCCGAGCCCCTCCTTATAAGCTTGCAGACTCATTCATAGAATCGTATACAGTACGTAGTTGGAAGGGACCCAGCTGGAGGGTCATCTAGTCCAACCCCGGGCAATGCAGGAATATTTTTGCCCAACGTGGGACTCGAACCCAAGACCCCGAGGTTGATAGTCTCACGCTCCCACGACTGAGCTATTCCAGCTGTTCCTGGGTTGAAGAAAGAAGTAGAAAAAGAAAAGAAATTGCACGGGTGCAGCTCAGCCAGATGGGCAGGGTTCAAATAATAAAATTAATATCATCATTGTTATTATTTGGAATCATAACCTTGGAATTGTAGAATTGGAAAGGGATACCCACGTGCCCCTGCAATATTAGCTAAAGTATCCCTGACAGGGGGCCATAATAATAATAATAATAATAATAATAATAATGCAAACTAATAGCAAACCTTAAAACAGCAACCAAGCTGGCAAAGCCAGTGTGTTGTAGTGGTTAAACTTAAAGCTTGGCACTAGGACCCGGGAAAGACCCGGGTTCAAACCCCACCAGTGGGCGTGCCCTTGGGGGCCCATCACTGCCTCTTAGCCCGCCCTTACCTCATAGGGTTGTTGTGAGGATAAAACAGAGGCAGGGGCACCATGCGTGCCACCTTGAGCTCCTTGGAGGAAAGCAGGAAGGAAATAAATCAAATAAATAGTAAAAAAGAGGAAAAAGTCGCAGAACCGGCAGCAGGGAGTAGAAATGGCTCTGCCCGGTGCCTCAGTGAGGGTGAGGGTGCCTTGCAAAAGCGAGGAGCCACCACAGAAAAGGCTCCGTCTCCTCCCCCTTCAGCCCACACATGTATTGAGGCAGCAATATCCCTGGTCTCTCCCAGTCCAACACACGGAGGCGGAATCCAGCCAGTGGCCAGACTGGTTGAACTGAGAGGCCGCCCTCCATACCCACAGCCTGCCTTCCGTGGATAGGTGAAGAGGCTGCTCCCAGCTGGGCTCTGATTGGCTGAGAGGGATGCTGCTTCAGGGATGCTCCGGGGATTAGACGATCAGAGCAGCATCGGCTTGTTTTCAGAGCCTCTGCCTGCCTGTGCCAGCCCCCTCCTCGCCACGCTGCCCTCTGATGGGTGGCTCCCGGCGGGATGAGTAGCGCCACGGAGATCCCCACGGGGATCCATCGGGGCTACCTCCGCAAATATGGTGAGTTACCCCAACTCCCCCTCCCCCACGACCATGGCACTCTGCTCCATCAGGGCAGAAATTCACCATCCTGCCCGTGGCATCTTGTTGGGGGGCGGGGTGGGAACAAGTATCCATGTTGTTGTTGTTGCTGTTGTCTAGGTCTACTGCTCTTCCCGTCTTTTAAAAAATGCTTTTTAAAGAAAGAAACCACTTTTGCTTGCAGGGCTGCTGTTTTGCAAAAGACCTCAGGGTGGCTTGTATCCCTCTCCCCATTTCATCTGCACGGCAGTCCTGTGAGGGAGGTTAGGCTGAAAGTGAGTGGCTGGCTCCAACCACTAGGCCATAGCTGTCAACGTTTCCCTTTTTTTATTCCCGTATTCCGAATAGGATTCCTCGCAAGAAAAGGGGAACGTTGACAGCTATGCACGAGGCACCCACAGCCACTTCCCAGCTTAATTGGCTCAAAAACCTGTATTTATGTATAAATGTGTATGTGTGGGTATGCAAATTGGTGGGACTTCTGAGTTGCTAGCAAAGTCCCTGTCTAGATTAAGGGATGTTGCTGTTGTTTAGTCGTATCCGACTCTTCGTGACCCCCTGGACAAGAGCACACCAGGCACTCCTGTCTTCCACTGTTTGGTCAAACTCATGCTGGTAGCTTCGAGAACACTGTCCCACCATCTCGTCCTCTGTCGCCCCCTTCTCCTTGTGCCCTCCATCTTTCCCAACATCAGGGTCTTTTCCAGGGGGTCTTCTCTTCTCATGAGGGGGCCAAAGTCTTGGAGCCTCAGCTTCAGGATCTGTCCTTCCAGTGAGCACTCAGGGCTGATTTCCTTCAGAATGGAGAGGTTGGATCTTCTTGCAGTCCATGGGACTCTCCAGAGTCTCCTCCAGCACCAGAATTCAAAAGCATCCATTCTTCGGCGATCAGCCTTCTTTATGGTCCAGCTCTCACTTCCATACATCATGACTGGGAAAACCATAGCTTTAACTATATGGACCTTTGTTGGCAAGGTGATGTCTCTGCTTTTTAAGATGCTGTCTAGATTAAGGAATTTGGAAAGGCAAATGCTACAGCAAGCCCCGAGAAATTGCTGGGACAAAAGTTATGGGGGGTAGGACTCAAAAGTATCTGGAAGTAGCACCCTCTCTGCCCCAGAAGATGCCTGCTTCATTCCCTAATCCCGGCTGCATAGGATCTTAGGGTTGCACAAAGCAGCGCTCTGCACATGTTCAAAGGGCCCATTCATCTGCCCTAGCAGTTCATCGTGTCTTTCCCACGACAACGGGTTAATGACTTCTTAACCAGAAGCCAGGTGCTCAGGCTGCTTAAAAATCTCCAGCTTAAAATGTGTAAAGGTCAGTGGCGTAGCGTGGGGGGTGCAGGGGGGGCCGGCCGCACCGGGCGCAACATCTGGGGGTTAGGGTTAGGGTGCGCAAATCCACGGGTTATGGGGCGCAAATCCGCGGGTTAGGGGGCGCAAATTACTTGCCTTGCCCCGGGTGCTGACAACCCACGCTACGCCACTGGTAAAGGTTGTTCTTTTTCTCAATTCTAATCAAAGCTGGGGGTGTTTTTTGGAGGGTGGGGCACATCTAAATGCAGTGTTTTGCAAGAAAGAAGAGGATAGATAATGTGATTGTTCCCAAGTAGCTGGTCGTTCTGAAGCTTGCTCTGTACTGCTGTTAATGAGTTTTGTTCCGTATATTGTTGTGCCGGCCGTGATATTTCATGAGAGGGCGGTATACAGATATTTCTTTAAATAGATAAATATACAAAAGCAAGCAAGCAAAGGAACAATGAGGCTATGGGATTCAGTCCGGAGGAGACGTGTGCTCCGGCTCAACCCTGGAAGTAGGTTTGTTGATTTAGCATTTGGGGAATATTGAAAATTAGAACTGAGATTAAGAAGAAGAGATCCCTTCCCTTTGAATCTGCCGTTTGAGATTCCCAGACTCCAGGGATTCCTAAAGTCCTGGCTAAGTGTAAATAAGTCAGTGTTGTGCCAGCAGCTATGCAGGCAGAAATTCAACAGGTGGAGGATGCCTTCAGCCTTGAGGGGGGGAGCAGAATGGTTATAGTCATGAGCTGTGCCTGTTGAATTTCTGTGAGCCACACTTTGTGGGTTATTTCATCTTTATTTTAAAAAATCCACAGCTAGGCAGCTTCTACCCAACAGTGGGCTAATTTTGCATTGTGGCAGGTACTAAATTTCTAGAAAGCAGTGAACGCTCCCTCTCATCCTCAGTGAGAGCGACTTACACTCTGTACCTGCTCAGAGGCAGGGACGGCTCCTCTTTCATACATCCCAGGACTCATATCTGCTGCTGGAATGGAAGCAAGTGCCAGGATTGAGCCCCAGCACAAATAAATAAACCCCTACCATGGGTCATGATTTGTTTATAATCCCACCAGTCTTGCATCTTCTTCCACCAGGCAAGGGATGCAACTGGCTGATTCTGCCTTTGTTGTGTGTCCCATTTCTCACAGGATTTTGGGGAGATGAATGCAAAGTTTTTTTCACCAGGCAGGGGAAAAAACCACAACTTTCTAGGTCAACCAGGATGCTTTTAAATTACATTTTTAAAAAATCTGCTCCTAGAGCTTTAATTAATTAATTGCATAATTTAGTTGATTAAACCCAAAGCACCAGATCTCCCAGCTGTGCAAAAGGATCAGCTCACCCCAAACCCTGATGACGAGGGTACCCCAGGCCCAAATTTAGCACAGTAATAACAATAATAATTTTCTTATTTGTACTCGGCCCGTATGACTGAGTTGCCCCAGCTCCTCTGGTCAGCTGGGTAATCTTCCTGGCCTGCAAAAGGAAATAACAAAGCTTTTTATCGTTCTATGATATCCCCCTGGACCAGAGCATGCCAGGCACTCCTGTCTTCCACTGCCTCCCACAGTTTGGTCAAACTCATGCTGGTAGCTTCGAGAACACTGTCCCACCATCTCGTCCTCTGTCGTCCCCTTCTCCTTGCGCCCTCCATCTTCCCCAACATCAGGGTCTTTTCCAGGGAGTCTTCTCTTCTCATGAGGTGGCCAAAGTCTTGGAGCCTCAGCTTCAGGATCTGTCCTTCCAGTGAGCACTCAGGGCTGATTTCCTTCAGAATGCAGAGGTTTGATCTTCTTGCAGTCCATTGGACTCTCCAGAGTCTCCTCCAGCACCTGAATTCAAAAGCATCCATTCTCCATCGATCAGCCTTCTTTATGGTCCAGCTCTCACTTCCATACATCACTACTGGAAGAAAATTATACAGACAGCAAAACAAAGAAGTCTGAGATAACATTGCCTTCTACCAATAAGAAATAATAATAGCTATTACAATAGTGAAAATACTAAAAATACATTTACTTCCCCTTTTGAACTTCTATTCTGGTTACAATATATTACTATTCTATTAGAATCTATTATATCCTTCCACCCCCCCAAATTCAACCTAACCCTCCCCTCCTCCCCACTGCTTCCCTTCACCTGTGTGAGATCTTCCCAACATAGTATTTTATCTAGTTGCTTTAACAAAATAAAATAACATGAAAACTTATAAATTATAATTACTTCTTTCATCCTTACACAATTGCCTATTAAGAGTTCTGCTTTAACCCCATATTTCTTCATGTCTTCACCTATGCATTCCCAATCTGTATAGAATTTTTGATCGGAGCAGCCCCTGATTGCTGCAGTCATTTTTTGCCATCTTGGCAAACTCACAAATCTTAACTTGCCATTCTGTCAATTGTGCTACTTTTTCTGTTTTCCAATATTTTGCCATAAGTATTCTTGCGGCTGCGGTTATATCCAAAAATATATTCCTTTTGTCCTTGTCTATGTCTATGCAACTTTTAAATGACATCTGAAGGCAGCTGTGTATAGGGAGGTCTTGTTTAATGCTTAATGTTTTATTGTGTTTTTATATATGTTGCAAGCCATCCAGAGTGGCTGGGGCAACCTAGTCAGATGGGCGGGGTATATATAATAAAATTATTTGTAGTAGTAGTAGTAGTATGGAATAGGACATCCCTATTTTCATCGGATAAATGTTGCAGCGTATGAAACTGCCTCCCCCAGCCCCCCCCCCGGCCTTTTGGGATTATTGCCGCTAGCATTTGATTGAATCCTAATCCCAAAGCGCCCACGAGAGAATTTAATCATTGTTTTAATCTGTTTGTTGCTGTGCATGATGTTCGTCCCGTCGTCAGCCTGCGACAGATTGATGGAAACGGAATCTCCTTAGTAGCAAATTACTCTCTGGGATAAACGAGCCATCCGTCCACTCAGTAATGAGAGAGCCTGATGAACAGGGGAGGAGAGGGCCAGAGAGGCATAATCCCCACTTCCGTCCAAAAGGGAGCAGAGGAAGTTGCTAGTCCCCAAGAGGCAAGGCTGTTCTGGGGGTTGGTTTGGATGACCCTTGGAGGTCCCTTCCAACTCTCCCATTCTATAAGATTGAGGTTGAATCCTGACAAGACAGAAGTACTGCTTTTGGGGAACAGGAGGTGGGCGGGTGTGGGGGATTCCCTGGTCCTGAATGGGGTAACTGTACCCCTGAAGGAGCAGGTGTGCAGCCTGGGAGTCATTTTGGACTCACAGCTGTCCATGGAGGCGCAGGTCAATTCTGTGTCCAGGGCAGCTGTCTGCCAGCTGCATCTGGTACGCAGGATGAGACCCTCCCTGCCCACAGTCTGTCTCGCCAGAGTGGTGTATGCTCTGGTTATCTCCCGCTTGGACTACTGCCATGCGCTCTACGTGGGGCTACCTTTGAAGGTGACCCGGAAACTGCAATTAATCCAGAATGCAGCAGCTAGACTGGTGACTGGGAGCGGCCGCCAAGACTACATAACACCCATCTTGAAATACCTACATTGGCTCCCAGTACGTTTCCGAGCACAATTCAAAGTGTTGGTGCTCACCTTTAAAGCCCTAAACAGCCTCGGTCCAGTATACCTGAAGGAGCGTCTCCACCCCCATTATTCTGCCCAGACACTGAGGTCCAGCGCCGAGGGCCTTCTGGTGGTTCCCTCACTGCAAGAAGCCAAGTTACAGGGAACCAGGCAGAGGGCCTTCTCGGTGGTGGCACCCGCCCTGTGGAACACCCTCCCTCTGAATGTCAAAGAGAACAACAACTACCAGACTTTTAGAAGACATCTGAAGGCAGCCCTGTTTAGGGAAGCTTTTAATGTTTGATGCATTACTTTATTTTAATATTTTGTTGGAAGCCGCTCAGAGTGGCTGGGGAAGCCCAGCCAGATGGGCGGGGTATAAATAATAATTATTATATGATATTATTATTATAACCAGATTGGGTTGCCAATGGAAAGGTCCCGGGGCTCATATCCGCCTGCAAGTCACACCTTCCGCCCTCGAAGCTAGTCGGCTGAGATTCCTTGGCCTTGAACCAAAGCACATGCTCTCACCCTTCTGACTCCTATCTCCTTGCCAACCTTGACCTCAAGTGGTCCTTTGCAGGAGGCTTCCTTTTCAAGCAGTGGAAGGAGAAGTTCCTCGTCGTCTCGCTGGACGGCAGTCTGCTCATCTGCCCGGATGCCGACTCCCCGGCCGAGCTGGGCATCTCCCTGGGCAGCAGCTGCGAGGCCATCCTGGAGGGCAGCGAGATCTGCGACCTGCCGCGCCTTCCTCTGGGGGCCCATATGGACAGCTGCCTGGGGCTGAGTCTCCGTGACGGCAAGTTCCTCCTCTTCCTCGCCCCTGACGACCAAGTGTGCAGGTGGGCCTGCCCTCCTTCTGTAATTCATGACGGGTGCTGGGAACTGTGGCTGCATGAGGGGCCTCTGCAAATTCATCCAGTCCCCTTTCAAAGCTATCCAAGTTGGTTGTCGTCACTACAACTTGTGGAGGCGATTTTCAACATTCCTAGCATTGTTGCACATCATGCAATTGCATAATATTGTTGCTTGTGACTTAGCTGTAGCGTTCCCAAAGCGAGGAAGGATTGGACTCTGATTAATAAAATATCACATTTTTTGCTCTATAAGACACACCCGACCATAGGACGCACCTTGCGCTCTGGAGGCTTCAGGTGGCTACCTTGGAAGCCTGGAGAGTGAGTGGGGTCGGTGCGCACTGACCCCTCTCGCTCTCCAGGCTTCAGTGAAGGCAACCCGAAGCCTCAGGAGAGCGGGAACTCCCGCCGCGCTCCGGAGGCTTCGGGTTCCTTTCGACCTGCTCTTTGGGGCTGGCGGGGGGAAGCACTGCTTTCCCCCACCGCCAGCCTCAAAGATCCCTGAAGCCTTCGGAGCGCAGCGCAAGTTCCTGCTGCGCTCCGCAGGCTTTGGGTTCCTTTTACTGAAGCCAGGAGAGTCTTGCTGTCCTGGCTTCAGCAAAAGCAACCTGAAGCCTCCGGAACGCAGCGGGAACTCGCACTGCGCTCCGAAGGCTTTAGGCGGCTATCCCTGAAGCCTGGAGAGAGAGAGGGGTCGGTGCGCACCGACCCCTCTCGCTCTCCAGGCTTCAGCAAAAGCAGCGCGAAGCCTCCGGAGCGCGGAGGGAGTGCTCCCTCTGCGCTTCGGAGGCTTTGCATTGCTGTCGCTGAAGCCAAGGAGCCTGCATTCGCTCCATAGGACGCACACACATTTCCCCATAATTTTTGGAGGCGGGAAAGTGTGTCCTATCGAGCGAAAAATACGGTACACACGAGGCTTGACCAGCAAGACTCTGGGAGGAGTGCGTATAATAATAATTCCTGTCCATCCCTCGGCCCAGGTCGTTTTATTCACAAAAGAACTTTTTACACAGTGTTCGTAAGAACCAATCAGATTTCCTCTGAGCATTTCAAAAAACCCCACGTGGGGACAAAGTCAGATCAGAAGAAATACTTTTAACTACAAAGAAACTATTTCCTACTTGAGCATGCATACATTCTGGGGTAAATAAAACAGGATAAAAGGAGGAATGCATTCAGCAAACCTGGAAGTCATAAACAAGCGGTAAACAGGAAAGGAAGGATGGCAAGGAAAGATTAGGCATATTTATCACCTCCATGTGAAACTATTTCCTGGCCGTAAGATTAACAAAACCAAGGAAGGTACGTCAAAGCTAACTATCATCTTTATGACCCAGGATGCCTGGTGAAGCAACTGGCCTGTGTTTCAGAATGCTTATACGTGACTGTCAGGCGTAGAGAAAGCAAATGGCAGAGGTGGAGAGGCTTGTGGGATTCGATCAGAAACTGTTGTCAATGAATCAATCCCAGTCAGCGCGATGCTTTCATTGCTGACACAACTGGCTTGCTCCATATTTCATAATTCCTCATAGCAATCCCACCTGACCCCCACACTCTGGATATTTGCACCCCTACACTTAGCCATCATCAGGATTGACAGCAGAGCCATAGAGAACACTGGAGCCTTGTGTCTTCGGGTACATTTCAGGTGTAGAGTGTTTTGCAGAAGAATAGATTTCACTCAGCGTGTCCTGGTAAATATTTTAATGGATGCAACTAAAAGTGGCCAAGGAGTGAAATATGTTTGTTATGTGTTGCTGTATTTTTGCACGACAAGCTGTACCCGAATGCATAAGTCATAAAAAGATGTACCAGAATGCATGAGACGTAAAAAGAACAAATTTCTTTTTTATATTGGCTGCATATGAAAATCAAGTTTTGATCTGAAAATGTGAGCAACGTTGGTATGAATAAAATGCTTCTAGGCTCTGTGCCAACTTTACACCATGTATTTCATTACTAAAACTGGCCTCCATATTTGTGATATAATAATAATAATAATAATAATAATAATAATTGCATAAAGGTGCAACAATAAGTAAAGGTAAAGGGACCCCTGACCATTAGGTCCAGTCGTGGCCGACTCTGGGGTTGTGGCGCTCATCTCGCTTTACTGGCCAAGGGAGCCGGCGAACAACTTCCGGGTCATGTTGCCACATGACTAAGCCGCTTCTGGCAAACCAGAGCAGCGCACGGAAACGCCATTTACCTTTCCGCCAAAGTGGTACCTATTTATCTACTTGCGCTGGCGTGATTTTGAACTGCTAGGTTGGCAGGAGCAGGGACCGAGCAACGGGAGCTCACCCCGTTGCTGGGATTCGAACCGCCGACCTTCTGATCGGCAAGTCCTAGGCTCTGTGGTTTAGACCACAGCGCCACCCGCATCCCCAGGTGCAACAATACTGGCAGTCTTATTTTTGTTCCTCTTCCTACAGCGCATTTATTTCTTACATTTATAGCCGACCTTTTTTCCCAAGGAGCTCAAAGCGTTGTGCTTGCTTCTCCACGTCCCCATTTTATTCTCAAAACAACCCTGCAAGGGAACTTAGGCTGAGAGGCAGCGACTGGCCTCATGGCTGAGGACTCACTACACTGACCTTTTGCCCCAGGCACATGTGTGCGCTTAAAAGCGACATAGGATCACAAAACGGTTGAGATGGAAAGGACCCCAAAGATCATCCATTCCAACCCCCCGCAAGGCAGGAATAAGCCGCTTTGAACCTGCAACCTTGGCGTTATCGGCACCACGCTCTAGCCAACTGAGCTATCCAGGCTCTAGCTTGGATATACAGTGGTACCTCGATTTAAGAACAGCCCTATTTACGAACGATTCAGTTTACGAACTCCGCAAAACCGGAAGTAGTGTCCTGGTTTGAGAACTTTACCTCGGTCTAAGAACGGAATCCGAACGGTGGAAGGGCACCGGCGGCAGGAGGCCTCATTAGGGAAAGCGCGGCTCGGTTTAAGAACGGTTTTGGTTTAAGAATGGACTTCCGGAACGGATTAAGTTCATAAACCGAGGTACCACTGTATGTCTGATTTGCTTGGCTTTGCCCCAGAACTTTCCCCATGAAAACCTGCACTTTCGCACTCAACTGGAGCAAATGTCAATTTGGGTTTTCCATGGCTGGTCATTGGCCTGCTTTAAAGAGCAGGTTACCCCAAGGAAAGTTCCAGAACAAAAAAAGGGGGGGCTGCTTGGACACTGAACTTCAAAGCACAGACTGCCTTGAAAGATCAAGTGTGGATAAGCCCTGAGTGGAGGAATTTAACCCTGCTCTCTCACGGGTCCTGGCCCGACACTGATCCTTAGGCCAAGGCAGTTACGGCACCGTAAGATGCCAGATGGGTCAAAGGAGTGATGCTTGCAGGGGCAGAGTACGTGATGAGACACAACGGCATCCATAACACAAAATCCTGTTTTCCTTTTTTCCTGCAGGCGGTGGCTCAACATCTTGAGAAAAGTCAAAGAGGTGAGGATTTGAAATGGAAACTGTTGTAAACAAAAATTGCCCTTTTCCCTTCGGTTCTTGAACAGCTCTGTTTTCGAACCTTTTGGCTCCCGAACACCAAAAAACTGGAATTAACGTCTCCGGTTTTTGAATGATCTCCGGAAAGCGAATGTTTTGAGTTTCCCTATTGTACTGAGGCTTTCCGATTTCAGTTTTCGGTAGTCGGATGTTTTGGAAGTCAAACGGTCTTCCGGAACGGATTACGTTTGACAACCGAGGTTTGGCTGTATGTCAATCTTTTCATGTGGTAAGGCGCCTTGAGGAAGGGTTTTAACTAGCCACAATGACTAGTCACAGTCAGAGACAGTAACACTTCTGAAAAGCAGAGGGTGAAAATGGAAGGGACATAGAATTTGGCCAAACATTCAGAGGGGGTGGGTGGGCTCTTCCTGACTGGATTCCTGCATCTAGATCAGGAGTCAGCAAACTTTTTCAGCAGGGGGCCAGTCCACTATTCCTCAGACCTTGTGGGGGGGCCGGACTATCTATCTATCTATCTATCTATCTATCTATCTATCTATCTATCTATATTATTGATAAATGCAATACAGTGGTACCTCAGGCTAAGTAGTTACAGTGGTGCCCCGCAAGACGAATGCCTCGCAAGACGAAAAACTCACTAGACGAAAGGGTTTTCCGTTTTTTGAGTCGTTCCGCAAGATGAATTTCCCTTTGGGCTTGCTTCGCAAGACGAAACGTCTTGCGAGTTCTTGCGAGTTTGTTTCCTTTTTCTTAGAGCCGCTAAGCCGTTAATAGCCGCTAAGCCGCTAATAGCCGTGCTTTGCAAGACGAAAAATCCGCAAGACGAAGAGACTCGCGGAACGGATTAATTTCATCTTGCGAGGCACCACTGTAATTCGTTCCGGAGGTCCGTACTTAACCTGAAACTATTCTTAACCTGAAGCACCACTTTAGCTAATGGGGCCTCCTGTTGCTGCCGCGCCGCCGGAGTACGATTTCTGTTCTCATCCTGAAGCAAAGTTCTTAACCTGAAGCACTATTTCTGGGTTAGCGGAGTCTGTAACCTGAAGCGTATACAACCTGAAGTGTATGTAACCCGAGGTACCACTGTACTTACAAACAAAAACCAGAACACTAAAGAAACTTATTATACATAGATACATACACCTTTCAAATTAGATTACAAAAAAAGAAAACAAAGATACAAACTAAACATACAGACATAAATTTTGACTTCCCTCCACCTATATGTGGTTTCCTTTGTTTCTTTTCTTCGTTTTGCTAGGTATCAATATTACGGTATTTTTGACTATCTCATCTTATACCCATTTTTTCTTAATTTTTTACTCAATAAGTTTCATTCGTTGCATATTGATATATTAATACCGGAACGATTTTTTAAAATGTTTTCCTTCACGCAAGTCCACTCCTCTATCAGTTTTTGGTCTGATTGGCCTCTTACCACTGCTGTAAGTCTTGCTGATTCTATGTATTCACAAAATATATAGCCGGACTATATTTTGAAAGGGGGAAAAATGAACAAATTCCTATGCCCCACAAATAACCCAGAGATGCATTTTAAATAAAAGGGCACATTCTACTCATGTAAAAACAAGGATTTAGAAGGCTATTGGGCCAGATCCGGCCCCCAGGCCTTAGTTTGCCTACCCATGATGTAGAATAGATGACCCTCTGGGGTTCTTCCGACTGTGATTCTCGGCTTCTCTCTGCAGAGCTTCTCCCAGGGATCGCCCTCCAACTGCAAGCTCCACATCAACTCACCAGTGAGAAAACGCTTCTGGAAAGGCGCTGGGGACAGCGGGTCTCCCAGCCCCAGCACGGAGAGACGAGAAGGTAGCGGTTCCAGGGGTTGTGTGGGGCACCAGTAGGCCACATATGGGCATCCCTATCAGGAGCTCAGCCTACTCTCGAGTAGGACCCTGGTAGAGACACATGCCCGACTGGCATGTTCTCTCCCTCCTGGTCGGGAGCTTCAAAAGCTTTCTTCAGCCTGAACATCACAGCGACCAATGCCAACAGACATCGGCACACTTAGGGATCCGCAGAGTCTTCGCAGTTCGCGTGACAGACCTCAGCAACTCAGCATTTTGGCTAATCTACTTTATTTACATATGAACACACATGGAGCACTGCAACATGGCTCCCTCTCTCTCCAGCATCAGACAGAAAAGAGGAAAAGAACAAAGGACAATAGTCCCACTTCACGGAACACAGTAACACAAACATCCTGTCTCCGTCACTTCCCACTCGGTGGAGTCAAAACATACTGTCAGGAAACTGACATCGGAGCAGAGTGGAGAGGCTAGGCTCCGCAATGATGCCGGAGAGGGAACCAGTACAGGGGTAGAGAGGGCTTCCGCTGGGGAAGAAAGGCAAGGTGACACCAGGAAGAAAGAAGGGATTGAGAGCTCTTCGGAGGGGAGGCTCCGAGACTCTTCTAGTGAGGTCAGTGAGGAGGGTGGAGGACCACCGATAGGCACGCCCACTCTGCGCAGAAGGCTGCCACGCAGAGAGGCTAGAAGGAGGCTGTCCGTTAAGGAATTTTTATGTTGGAGGAAGTTTAGGAAACGCCCACTGACGGATTCTGCCAGCGACTGAAGCAGTCGTGCCCAAAGGGGGCTGCTCAGCCGGGGAAAACGCAACCGCCTCACACAGTTTGGAGCAGGTGGAGGTTACACACAAGCAACCCCAATTCCCATGATACATACCGTCATGTGAAAGTCAACAATCCCATGACTGCAATCACGGAGCAGGAATTCTAACATCCCCTCTTGGGTCAGGGCAAGAGAGATGCCAATCAGACGGGATTAGCTGGAGGGGTGGCAACCATAATGAACACAGAGGAAGCCGGTTTGCTCTACATTCCCCAAATTGGTGCCTTCCAGATGTTTGGGACAATATGTCCCAGCCATCCCAGCCGTATCTCCATTTCCTTGTGGAACTGGCTGCCGCAGGAAGCAGTGATGGCTACCAAACCAGATGGCTTTAAAAGAGGATTAAGACAAATTAATGGAGGAGAAGACTATCAATGGCTGTGCTCTGCCCTGCACAGTTGGAGGGCAGCAACACTTCTGAATCCCAGTTGCTGGTGTTGTAAACAAAAACCTGCCCTTTTCCCCTTATGGGGTACCCAAGAGCCCATATAGAGTCCTTAGGTAGGTTCCCTATTGGTAGGAGAAAATAACAGAGGCCAACCAGAGAATATTGAGAAGCAAAGCAGCTAGTAAGCCTGATCTTTATTGATCTGTTGCAACAGGGTGCTCTCCTCACCCTCAGGAAAGGAGGAGGAACCCAGAACCAAGGTGTGCCTGCCCTTATATAGACATTTTAAATTCCCTGCCCTGGAGCTCAAGACCACCCCTCCATACATCATACATACATCACAGAAGGGGTGTAACCCAAGACCACCACCCAAGATACATCATACCTACATCACAGAAAGACGGTCTATAGCAGAAATCTGAATGTGTTGTTTACCTGTTAATGCTCACTTGATTGGATACCCTGGGGAGCCTGGCCAGTCTTTTGAAATGATAAATGCTTAGTTCCTAAGCCAGGTCATAGGCTCACCCTATCCACACATAGAAAGACATACCCTTAAGACAGGATTTGTGAAGGGAGAGACAATGGGGAGGCTTTTCTATTTTCCTTTGACCTTGCAGAGAAAACGTTTGCTCAGTTTGGGAATCAAGAATGGTTTCAGGTCAGTCTTCCTGTGCTGATCTATGTACATGCTTGGTTGGCACATTTATGAACATTTATTATATATCCAAGACTTCAAAATTCCTATCACACTGGAAACCACAGAAGGGGAGAGGACTCTTGTGCTCGGATCCTGCTCAGGGGTTTCCCATTGGTAGGCAGGCTGTATAGCCTTCCGGGTGCTACCACAACAACCATCCACCACAACTGCCCAGCTAGGCTAACTCTCCTCCAATCCTCTTTCCTGGGTCTCACAGTCTCCTTGCAGATGCCAAGACCCAGATCTAGGGCAAGTAACCTTTGGTGAGAGAACCTCTCCAGAGATTTAGCAGTCACAAAATATTCAGCATAAGAAAGCATGGAAATTTGGCTGTAAAACCTTTAAAAATATGTTTTCTAGTGAACCCCTAGTATTCCCTAGCACACGGATAGACCACACATTTGGTCAGCTATGAAACGGTTTACTTACCAAACTCTTCAAAGGTCAGATTCATGTGATTTTCTGTACAGCAGTCGTAAAAAGTTGCACAGGCAGTAAAACTTTGCTTGGTCCTTAAATTTAAGGATTATTTACAGAAATATTGTAAAATTAATGAATGTTGAATGATGTCGGATAGAAATTAAGAGGTTTTTAGCTGTAATGTGAGTGATATGGGGGGGGGGAAAAGGGTATAGAAATAAGTTAAAAATTACTGATAAGGATTTGCTGAACTAACAATTTGAATTGGAATACAAGAAGGGGAGGTATGAGGAGGTCAGGGAAATATGTTATTGAAAAATAAGTATTCTGAACTTTATGTGTTTTTAAACTTTTTTGCTTTTTTCTTTTTGATTCTTTTTTATTGTATTAAATTGGAAAACTTTAATAAATATCTTTTAAAAAAAAACAACACTTTGCTTGGTAACAAAACGGTAAAAGTTCCTAAACTATCAGGATAGGAGGAAAAGGCTGGAGTTTCAGACTCCATCCTTGTCTGGAACGAAAGAGGCTGGTTAAAGCCATGCAGCTGGAGGGAGCAGGTCAGAGCTCCTCACATGCCGAATCCACATGTAGGCTGAGTACAACAAAAGGCTTCGTTGCCCATTTCCTCCCAAGGTGAGAGGAAGTGACATAGGCGAAGCCTGGCAGGACAGGTTACTCTATGGCATTAACCCCTTCATGTGCTAACTAGACTCAAGCATGATGGCTATATGAGGCTGGTTATCCCCTCTCACACACCCCCCCCCCGTTGCCCTTTGCTTCTCTCTCCAGTTCCCAGGTCCAGCCTGTGCCACGAAACCTGCTCCCCGCACTGCCTCCGCCACGGCCCCAAGCCCCCCAACACAGGGGTGAAGGCCGCCTGCCTCCTGGTGGGGGGCGCCGCCGCTGGTCCCAGCATGGGTCACATGGTCAGCTCATCCACAGCCGGACCCCCTGCGGACCCCCACCCGCCGGACTTCAAGGAGCTGGGCTACCACCCGTCGGCCTGTGATTCCGAACCGCAGTACGAGGCGCCCCTGGATTACGACGGGATGGAGCTGGACTTAGACATGGTGGATTTTGGGGGGTTTGCCTTCTAGGCTCTGCCGTTGCCTGGGAGCCCCAAAGGGAGAGGTTTAAAGGGCTAAATCGCGGGCCTCCTAATCCGGAACTGGCAAAAGGGGGTGCTCTGCTCCCTCCCTCTCCCCCAGGACTCGTTCGTCTGGCACCCCCTCACAGACATTTCCCACACATGCCCTTTGTTTGGAAAGGGTGGGGGTTCCTGCTTCAGAGATTTACCTCCTTTTCCTTCCCCCCCTCCCCATTTTTTTAAATAAATATTTTTTATTGAAGGATTTTTAAAACCAAGGCAACGAAATACAGAAGAGAGTAATGGGATCGCCCCACAAAGAGAGTGGGGAATCACGAAGGGTTCAAATGAGCACAAAGGACTTTCTCCATCAAGTGGGGGGGGGGAGCATAAAGCAAAAGGACTAAAGCTAAGCATTGTGTAGCTACAAAACTACCACAAGGTTTGACCGTGAATTCTTACGGAATTAACCATGCCCATTTGCATTCGGCCGGGGTTTCTTGTCCATGCCTTTTGTCGTTAACGTGAGCAATAAATCCATACCAAACTAGAAGAAAATTATTTTCTTTTTCTTTTTCTTGCTCTGTCCTCTGGTGTGTTAACTTTTCTAGCAGGGGTGCCTCCCATCCTTTAGAGCACAAAGCAGCCACATCCACCTGCTTCAGATGTTTCCGGAAATGAGCGATAATGGCTCCGGTTGCGGTAAGATGGGAAATCAACCCTTTAAGCTCCTCATTAAATAGATTTTAAAGGGTGGGTTGCGGTTATAGGAGAAACTTCCTTTCCAATGATCTTCCTGGTTTCTTTGAAAACTAGTAGCCAGACTTTCTTAACCTTGGTGCAGTGCCACCAGTGGTGGAGATAGGGTCCTGCTCTCCCCGTGTTTTAAAGTCTTTGTTATCAGGAGAGCTGTGGTCTGTAGCTGTAGGTTCCAGGTCGTAAAGGCGTGCTTGGGCCAAATCTCTGAATCTTCCCCACCACAGCTAAAGAGTCCCTGACAGATAGCCGTCCATCCTCTCTTTGAAAACCTCCAAGGAAGGAAAATCTGCCACCTCCTGAGGATTCCAAGGACCCTTCACCCAGTCTAAGATGCATAAAGGACATTCCACATTCCCTTTATTTTTTATAGCTCAGGGCTTTCTAGCGCAGGGCTTCTATTCTGTATTCTGCTTAGGGCCAGCAGGCCAGTCTTTGCACAACAGAATAAAGGTAAAGGGAGCCCTGACCGTTAGGTCCAGTCGTGGCTGACTCTGGGGTTGTGGCGCTCATCTCGCTTTACTGGCCGAGGGAGCCGGCCTACAGCTTCCGGGTCATGTGGCCAGCATGACTAAGCCGCTTCTGGCGAACCAGAGCAGCGCACGGAAACGCCGTTTACCTTCCCGCTGGAGCGGTACCTATTTATCTACTTGCACTATGATGTGCTTTCGAACTGCTAGGTTTGCAGGAGCAGGGACTGAGCAATGGGAGCTCACCCCGTCGCGGGGATTTGAACCGCCGAACTTCTGATCGGCAAGTCCTAGTGTGCTGGTCCCGGGGGGAAGGTTACCGTTGACGTAGTCGAAGTCTGGTCCTGGGTCACTGGCCTGAAAACAGTTCGCAAGGAGCGGGCGAGGTCCGAAGCAGGAAGCCGAGCGGGGACAGGAACACTGGAGGGTCAGGTCTGGGTCCAGACAGGAGCAGGTACTCAACGACGACGTTGCTCCCGCAACCTGGGACCGGGCTGACTGGCCTTTATCTTCTCTGAGGCCAGGGGCAGTCCCGGCCCCCAGGAGACCTGCCTCTCCTGGCCTTAAGGCGAGCACTCCTTCTGGGAAAAACCAGTTCCCTTCGCCTCTCTGCCCTGAGCCTCTGCAGTTCAGGAGAGGCTGAAGGGTTACTGGGCCCAGGGGGAGACTCACCTGTAGGCACTGAGTCCTCAACTACCTCTGGAGCCAGAATGGATTCACCTGGTGCCTGCTCCTGAGGATCCGGCACAGGTGCAGGCGCCTCAGAATCAAGGCCCTGCCCCAGTTCAGCTGGCCCTGGAGGCGGGGACTGCTGTGCAGGCTGGGATTCCTCCGGTTCATCCTCTGAATCGGTTTCCCAGGCCATCACACCTAGGCTCTGTGGTTTAACCCACAGTGCCACCCGCGTCTCTCGCACAACAGAATAAATGCACACAAATCTGACATCGGAAATGGCAGTATCTGAAAAACCTTGCCTCCTCCCAGGACAACCCTCTGTTGCTGACCTCAGCGTGGCAGTTCTTGATTTCCAGGAAGAGACTCCAGCATCAAACTGCTGAATTGCAACTTTTATGGAAGTTTGATTCTATCGCCTCCGGCTTACATTGAGATAATGGCTCCCTGTGTACTACTACAGCTATTGATTGACTTAGCAATGTTTGGGTGATTGTGTCATCGCTTATTAGCAATTACTGCTGTTGTGAAACATCACTAGACGCATCATGAACTTGACATAGAGTTGGCACACGTTCCATTGCCATTCTGCAGAAGCACATTGTGTGCAAAGCATACATAAACCGACCAATTGCAGATAACACATAATGAACCTGTTTGCCTTTGAGACGCCATGGGAATTCGTAGTTGTAATGCTTAATGCTCGTAAGATGTGCAGCGCTATGGGAGAACGGCTCAAAAGACGTCAGATCTCTCAATAATTTCTCAGAACTTTACCATTAATATAGCATCCCTGGTGTGGAGATTGTGATCTAGAAAGAGCCTTTCTTTCCTAGAAAGACTCGTGACTGGGAGCAGCTGCCGACACCACAGAACACCGGTCTTGAAAGACCTACACTGGCTCCCAGTACGTTTCCGAGCACAATTCAAAGTGTTGGTGCTGACCTTGAAAGCCCTAAGCAGCCTCAGTCCAGTACAGTGATACCTCTGGGTAAGAACTTAATTCGTTCTGGAGGTCTGTTCTTAACCTGAAACTGTTCTTAACCTGAGGTACCACTTTAGCTAATGGGGCCTTCTGCTGCCACCGTGTGATTTCTGTTCTTATCCTGAAGCAAAGTTCTTAACCCAAGGTACTATTTCTGGGTTAGCAGAACTCTGTAACCTGAAGCGGTGGCTTAACCCACAGCGCCACCCACGTCCCTACAATGCGTTTAAAACCAAAATCGCATTTGGGTAGAAACTCTTTCTCAGGTGGCTAGTCCTTGTCTTTATAACCTTGTACCTTCTTCCAGAAGGCAGAAGCTGAAAGAGACCATTTCCGGGGTGTGCACTATCCTGCGCTTTCTCTGCAGCTTTCTTATGGCACCTGGAAGCATAGATTTGATTGAAGGTGGGAAGAGTGCACCCAATTATTTTCTCTGCAGTCTTTACAACCCTGGACAGCATTGTTTTTTCCCTGGCTGTGCAGGTCCCAAACCACACACACAGACCATAAGTTAATAACAGTACAATGGTAAAATGCCATCAACAGGTCCTTTGAGAGATTGTTTTTCCGGAGGAAGGGAGAGGATCCTTGCTTGCAGGTTTCCCACAGGCTTCTGTTCAGCCACTGTGAGAAGAGGATACTGGACTAGGTCAGGGGGACATGAGATGAAGACACCTTTGCAATAATAGTTTTCCCAGTAGCGATGTATGGAAGTGAGAGCTGGACCATAAAGAAGGCTGATTGCCGAAGAATCAATGCTTTTGAATTCTGGTGCTGGAGGAGACTCTTGAGAGTCCCATGGACTGCAAGAAGATCAAACCTCTCCATTCTGAAGGAAATCAGCCCTGAGTGCTCACTGGAAGGACAGATCCTGAAGCTGAGGCTCCAAGACTTTGGCCACCTCATGAGAAGAGAAGACTCCCTGGAAAAGACCCTGATGTTGGGAAAGATGGAGGGCGCAAGGAGAAGGGGACGACAGAGGACGAGATGGTGGGACAGTGTTCTCGAAGCTACCAGCATGAGTTTGACCAAACTGCGGGAGGCAGTGGAAGACAGGAGTGCCTGGCGTGCTCTGGTCCAGGGGGACATGAAGAGTCGGACACGACTAAACAACTAAACAACAACAACAAGTGCCAATTTATTCTGAAATAAGCAGTTTATTTTAAACTCTTTACAAAATAGGCAGTATCATAAAAACACAGATATCGATTGCTGTCTTTAGCCTTCGTTTGAATACTGGGAAAGGTGTGTGCGTGGGCTGGGGCCAAGAGCATCTTGTAAAAGAAGAGCGGCCACACCACCAGACAGACCAGGGGTTAGGAGGAGATAGATCTGGACCTCCTGCAAGATCTCTGGGTGATTTGCAGCAGATCCAAAAAGCTTTTGACTCTCAGCTGTTCATGACCAGGGACTGGACCTGGCTATCTTTTGACAGATGTACAGAGACTTTCTGCCACAGGATTCTTGTTTCAGGCCTTCTTGGCTCACTTGCACACAGCCCTTATTAGGTTTATGTTTCAGAGGTCTGAAATAAAATTAATCAACAAAGCAAAAAGGTCACAGCTTGCCTTGCCATTTGTAATGCCCACATTCTGAATTATCTGTAGTGACTTTGGAAGCCAGATTTGACCATCTCCAAACAGCTCAAATGTGACCCAGGTCAGCTGCCCCGGGCTCATCTCCACTCCCTCTGGCCCCATATCTATAAGGCCTGGGTCCAAGCAGTTTGCGAGAAGCAAAGCTACAGGGAACCAGGCAGAGGGCCTTCTCGGTAGTGGCTCCCGCCCTGTGGAACGCCCTAACGTCAGATGTCAAAGAGATAAACAACCATCTGACATTCAGAAGACATCTTAAGGCAGCCCTGTTCAGGGAAGTTTTTAATGTGTGACATTTTAGTATATTTTTGGTCTTTGTGGAAGCCGCCCAGAGTGGCTGGGGAACAAATAAATTATTATGATTATGATTATGATTATTATGATTATGATTATGATTATTATTATTAATTTCCCACTTGCCCTGCGCTTTCTAGGCATGGGTCCAAGTGCTTTTGCCCCTGCCCCACCACTTTCCATGGGGAAAAACCAGCTCACTAGTGAGAATTTGGAGCAAACGTCAGTGCAGAGAAAACCGAAATGACATTTGCTCCAATTCAGCAGTAAATCCCTGGGGAAAAGTGGCCTTGCACGAGCAAGTTTGGATGAGCTCTTCCAGGGCCAATACTTATTTTCATACCCTCTAACATTTCTCCAATGAAAATAGGGACGTCCTATTACATCGTTGTTCTTGTTACCCCGTCCATCTGACTGGGTTGACCCAGACACTTTGGGTGGCTTCCAACATACAGCCGTACCTTGGTCCTCCAACAGAATGCGTTCTGGGAGTCCGTTCGACTCCCGGAACCGTTCGAAAACCAAGGTGCTGCTTTCAATTAGCTGTAGGAGTGTCCTGCAGCCAATCAGAAGCCGTGCCGGACGTTCAGCTTCCAAAAATTGTTCGAAAACCAGGTTTCGGTCATTCGGGAACCGATTTGTTCAGGAGCCAAGCTGTTTGAGAGCCAAGGTACGACTGTATATAAAAACATAATAAAACATTAAACATTTAAAAAAACCTTCCCTATACAGGGCTGCCTTCAGGTGTTTTCTAAAGGTTGCATAGTTACTCATCTCCTTGACTCTGGGGTTGCATAACTCCAGACCCTCCAACATTTCTCCATCAGTATGCAGATGACACCCAGCTCTACCTCTCTTTTAAATCAGAACCTGTGAAGGCGGTGAAGGTCCTGTGTGAGTGTCTGGAGGCAGTTGGAGGATGGATAGCAGCTAACAGATTGAGGTTGAATCCTGACAAGACAGAATTACTGTTTTGGGGGGACAGGGGGCGGGTGGGTGTGGAGGACTCCCTGGTCCTGAATGGGGTAACTGTGCCCCTGAAGGACCAGGTGCGCAGCCTGGGAGTCATTCTGGGCTCACAGCTGTCTATGGAGGCGCAGGTCAGTTCTGTGTCCAGGGCAGCTGTCTCCCAGCTCCATCTGGTATGCAGGATGAGACCCTCCCTGCCCGCAGACTGACTCACTAGAGTGGTGCATGCTCTGGTTATCTCCCGCTTGGACTACTGCAATGTGCTCTACGTGGGGCTACCTTTGAAGGTGACCCGGAAACTGCAATTAATCCAGAATGCGGCAGCTAGACTGGTGACTGGGAGTGGCCGCCAAGACCATATAACACCGGTCCTGAAAGACCTACATTGGCTCCCAGTACGTTTCTGAGCACAATTCAAAGTGTTGGTGCTGACCTTTAAAGCCCTAAACGGCCTCAAAGGCCCAGTATACCTGAAGGAGCGTCTCCACCCCCATCGTTCAGCCCGGACACTGAGGTTCAGCACCGAGGGCCTTCTGGCGGTTCCCTCATTGCGAGAAGTAAGGTTACAGGGAACCAGACAGAGGGCCTTCTCGGTAGTGGCGCCCACCTTGTGGAATGCCCTCCCTTCAGATGTGAAGGAAATAAGTAGCTATCCTATCTTCAAAAGACATCTGAAGGCAGCTCTGTTCAGGGAAGCTTTTAACATTTAACGCTGTATTGTTTCTAATACTTTATTGGGAGCCGCCCAGAGTGACTGGGGAAACTCAGCCAGATGGGCGCGGTATAAATAGTAAATTATTATTATTATTATTATTATTATTATTATTAGAAAATAGGAACGCCCTAAGGAAAAGCAGGACATTCCAGGATCAAGTCAGAAACTGGGACAGCTTCTGAGAACCTGGGACTGTCCCTGGAAAAAGGGAGCACTGGGAGGGTATGTGATTTTGCACTGTGAGTTGTCGCTCCTTGGAGGCTCCCTGCAAATGGCCAGTGCGAGTCTGGTTGGGCATTAAAAGGAGGCAGAACCACGTCGTCATCATCATCATTTATTATTTATACCCCGCCCATCTGGCTGGGTTTTCCCAGCCACTCTGGGCAGCTTCCAACAGAATATTAAAATACAATAACCTATTAAACATTAAAAGCTTCCCTAAACAGGGCTGCCTTCAGATGTCTTCTAACAGTCTGGTAGTTGTTTATCTCTTTGACATCTGGTGGGAGGGCGTTCCACAGGGCGGGAGCCACTACCAAGAAGGCCCTCTGCCTGGTTCCCTGTAATCTGGCTTCTCGCAGTGAGGGAACCGCCCGAAGGCCCTCGGAGCTGGACCTCAGTGTCCGGGCAGAAAGATGTGTTACGTTCTGCTCCTTAGTGGCAAACAGCTCAGTGCCTCTCTACTTACCCTGAATAGAGTGAGTTATCCACCCATCTCCTTATTCCTTGCAGCCCAATCCAAAATGACGTTGAACGCAGAGAGTTCTAGAGTTAGGAGAAGAAGCAAAGCGTTGGAGTCCTGAATGACCAGCCTCACGCCATGTCTACTGAGAGAGGGGGCTGGTGGGTGGGAGCGCCTTCTAACAACTCAATTTCCCTCTCCGCGGGGCCACATCAGGAAGACAGCTGAGGGAAACCGTCCCTCCCCACACCCGCCCCATAGACAAGAGGGCCATTGTTGAGGTTCCACAGAGCTCTTTGCTGATGTCTGTTTGGCTACTTAAGAAGGTCTCTATAGGAGTATATTTCCTGCCAACCTAGCAGTTCAAAAGCACTCAAAGTGCAAGTAGATAAATAGGTACTACTCTGGCAGGAAGGTAAACGGCGTTTCCGTGCGCTGCTCTGGTTCGCCAGAAGCGGCTTAGTCATGTTGGCCACATGACCCGGAAGCTGTATGCCGGTCCCCTGGCCAATAAAGCGAGATGAGCACCACAACCCCAGAATCGGCCACGACTAGACCTTATGGTCAGGGGTCCCTTTACCTTTTTATAGGAGTATATTGTATTATAAAATGGGGTTTCAGAGTTTTTAGGGGTTTTTGAATGTCTTATGTGGCTTTTTTCAATTTCATTGTTCTGTATGGGACGATGACAATAAAGATATCATATCATATCATATCAATATCATCATATCATATCATATCATATATTATATCATATCATCATATCATATCATATCATCGTACTTTCCTGAGGTTAGAACTGTAGGGAGAGGGAACGATTTTCCTGCTCTGGGACATGAAGAGCCACAGGACAGCAGAAACCTCAAAAACTGCAAATCCTTATCACAGCCCTTGCCACATTTCGAAGCTCTTGCAGGTGGCAAGGAGGAGTGACAGAAAGAGGAAAAGCAGGAAGGCAGGGGCCCAATCCTGCTCTGATCTGCAGCCAGTCTGCATCCCTCAACAGACAGCCTTTGAGGAGAGGCAGCAAAGTTGCAACGGGGTCCTTTCCGCTTTTTAAGATTGGCTGTGAATGCCACATTTCCCTCACCTTTACCCTTTCTGTGCTGTGAGCATGGAGTGGCCTTCAAGTTCCCCCTTCAGGATTGATGGTGGAGCCCCTCCCTCCCTCACCCCACCCATTAGGCCATGCTACCCGTTTCCACCAGACCATTAAGACTTGGGAACGCTGCAGCTCCTCAGCACTCCAGGGACCTCTCAAAATAAGCAGCAGGGATTCGTTCTTCGCACAGTCAGTCTTGCTTTCTTCCCAAGTCCTCTTTTCCGCTGAAATCCACAGGCATTTCCATCGGAAGAGCTTCCACTGAGGGGGGCAGCAGCCTGCGAAGGAGACACAAAGGGCCAGGAGAGGGTCTTGGCTGCAGCTCTTCCCAGATGGGCTCAGGGCACCTCAGAGACCCCCCAGCCAATGGGGTGAGATGCTATTTGTTCAGAGGCCACAAGCTCCATAAGCTGGTCTGTGCTACGTCTGCAGGGTGGCAGGGATCATTTGGGAACAATTAAGGACTCATCCGGAACACAGGTGGCGCTGTGGGTTAAACCACAGAGCCTAGAACTTGCCAATCAGAAGGTTGGTGGTTCAAATCACCGCAACGGGGTGAGCTCCTGTTGCTCGGTCCCAGCTCCTGCCAACCTAGCAGTTTGAAAGCACGAAGGTCAAGTAGATAAATAGGTACCACTCCAGCGGGAAGGTAAACGGCGTTTCCGTGTGCTGCTCTGGTTTGCCAGAAGTGGCTTAGTCCTGCTGGCCACATGACCCAGAAACTGTATGCCGGCTCCCTCAGCCAATAAAGCGAGATGAGCGCCGCAACCCCAGAGTCGGTCACGACTGGACCTGATGGTCCCTTTACCTTTTAAGGACTCATCCGCACTACCCTTTTGCCCCTCACTTCCTAGGCAGAATTTTTCCAGTCCATGTCCAAGTCACTCCCCCCCCAGGAAAATCCACTCTTTAATGCTGAATTGGAACAAATGGCAATCCGGGTTTTCCAAAGATTGCTGTTTGCACTGATTCAGCGCTAAAGAGCGGGTTTTGCAGGGAAAAGGGGAAAAAACCATACACTCTTATGCACTCTTTGCTTGACTGTAAAGCCATGCGTTTAGACAGATGGAGGCATCTGTGAGACATTTAATTTACCCCAGAGCCCATACTTGGGTAATATTAGCAGAAACCCAAAAGCCACAAAGGTTGGTCCTCTCCAGGGTCGTCTCAGGCCAAAAAAAAATTACTACCCCCCCCCCAAATTACTACCCTTATTTGCATGCTGCACAACAAAAGATCTTGCAATAAATAAAACAATTTGGGTAAAAAAATAACATATAACACTGTAAAATCAAGGCAGGTGTTAACCCGGATGGCAATTCTCCTATGACTGCCAGTCATTATGGCCAACTGATGTTTGTTCTGTCCTAACATTTCTTGCTACTTTATCATACCCTCCAACATTTCTCTGATGAAAATGGAGATGTCCTATTCAATAATAATAATAATAATAATTTTATTATATATATCCTGCCCATCTGACTCAGTTGCTGCAGCCACTCTGGGTGGCTTCCAACATACATAAAAACATAATAAAACATTAAACATTTTTTTGAGACCTTCCTTACGCAGGGCTGCCTTCAGATGTCTTCTAAAGGTTGTACAATTACTTATCTCCTTGGCTCAGGGGTATAACTCCAGACCCTCCAACATTTATCTGATGAATATAGGGACGTCCCAAGGAAAAGAGGGACATTCCGGGATCAAATCGGAAACCGGGATGGCTTCTGTAAATCCGGGACTGTCCCTGGAAAATAGGGGCATCTGGGAAGGTCTGCTTTATTCATTCTGTTTCCATAATTTTTTGCCCCTGGGTACCAGCAATATGGGACGCGGGTGGCGCTGTGGGTTAAACCACAGAGCCTAGGACTTGCTGATCAGAAGGTCAGCGGTTCGAATCCCCGCGACGTGGTGAGCTCCCGTTGCTCAGTCCCTGCTCCTGCCAACCTAGCAGTTCAAAAGCACGTCGAAAGTGCAAGTAGATAAATAGGTACCACTCCGGCGGGAAGGTAAACGGTGTTTCTGTGCGCTGCTCTGGTTCGCCAGAAGCAGCTTAGTCTTGCTGGCCACATGACCTGGAAGCTGTACGCCGGCTCCCTCGGCCAGTAAAGCGAGATGAGCGACGCCACCCCCGGGTCGGCCACGACTGGACCTAACGGTCAGGGGTCCCTTTACCTTTACCAGCAATATGAAAAGATTCTTTAGTTTGGCAAGCACTAGTAAAAGGAGGGGAATCTCCCATTGCCGTGGGGGCAGAACAGGGGAAACTCATTCTGGTGATTCACGAACCACAGCCCAGCGCAAGTGGGGATTCCGCCCCCCCCCCCCGCAGAAAGAATGTGGTTGGTCAAGGCAGCTGTGGGCTCAAAATGTTGAAAACCAGTGTTCCAGGGGATTCTGGTACCAGTAAAACAAAGGAGTGGTGGCCATTAGGGAGAAATCAGCAGCTAAGAAGAAATGAACAAATGGCAGTTTTGACAACAGAAATGAAGGCAGAGACGCAGCTCATCGCCCACATTTGCTGGAGCATCAGAGCATGAAGAGCGCTCAGCCGCCGTCGCACAGACAGCGCAGGAAGTGTGAACACATGTCTTTTGCGTGCAGGTTCTGCTGGGCAAGAATCACCCCAGTTACGGGAAAATTAATGAAAGTGTCCTAAATATAGTGCGCCTAATGAGTGCATCATCCGTATGTCTGAAATAGTACGTGGTGCAATGCAGCAGCCATGTTTATGTTAGGATTTTTATCTATCTGAGCTGTTTCAGCGAGTGGTACTGTTGTAATCTGTTTTGTATACATCATGTGAGTGTCTGAGTGAGAGTGAGACAGAAAGTCTGAGTACGGTTGGAAGTTAGTTTCACTTCTGTTTGTGATGCTGTTCTGTACTGGTGCTCAAAGAGCACAGACGTGCTGACGGAGTCTTTGTATTACAGAATGTAAATTAAGTAGTTTTAGAGCTACTTATTGAGTCTTTCTTCTGCAATGATATGCCAGAAGACGAGTGTGCTCCTCTCAGGAGAGAGGGGTCACTTAGCACCCGGAAGCTGTTCGCCGGCTCCCTTGGCCAGTAAAACAAGATGAGCGCCGCAACCCCAGAGTCAGCCACGCCGACCTAATGGTCAGGGGTCCCTTTACCTTTTACTATATAAGGGCAGGCACACCTTTGTTCTGGGTCCTCCTCCTTTCCTGCATGAGAGGGGAGCACCCTGTTTCAACAGATCAATAAAGACCAGGCTTACAAACTGCTTTGCTTCTCAGTCTTCTCTGGTTGGCCTCTGTTATTTTTCTCCGACCGATGGAGAACCTACAAAGGACTCTATAAGGGCTCTTGTGTCCCCCATAAGGGAATAAGGGCAGGTTTTCGTTTATTACACCATGACCCCTGGCAGCAGCGATCAGCAAGGGGAGCCCTCCCAGCCCGGCTGGGAAAAGTGGCAAACTGGACGTACCGATCTGCTGGCAAGATCTGGCGTGCGTCAGATTGGTCTCCATCTCCCGGTTCTTCTCTTCCAGTCTGCCCTGGTCCTGACGCAGGAGGGTCAGGTTGCACTCTGCTCGCCTCAGCTCTTCCCTGGCGTGTTCGAGTCCCGCCTTGGCTTCTCGTAGCATCTCCCGGGCTTGAGCCAGGCTCTCTTCCTTGGTTCTGATCCTCTGGGCCAGGGCGCTGCTGTTTGCGGCGTGGGCTTGGGAAGCCTCGCCGAACTGCCGGGAGACCTGCCAGTCTGCAAAGCACAGGGGAGGGAGATGACCGGGGGCCAACAATGCTGTTCGCTTGGGGGCTCTGGGCTGGGCTGCAGGCAGCAGGGCAGAGAGGCTGGATTACTGCAATGCGCTCTCTGTGGGGCTTCCCTTGTGTCCGGAAGCTGTGGTCATTGCAAAACGCCGCACCACAACTGGTGTGAGGCCCCGTCGGCTTAGGAAGTTATAATCCGATTCTTTGGTTGTTTCTAAAGAATCGTGGCAAGAAAAATTGACGGACTATGCAGAACTGGCAAAACTGACATATAAGCTACGGGACAAGGATAACTGTGACTTGAAAGGCGAATGGGAACCCTTTACAAAGTATCTGAAGACCTAACAAAGCGAATTAGACTCCTTGGCAGGTTTTGAATAAACATTCACAAACTTTTTATTGATAATAATCAGCTAAATAGTTTGAGGATCTATACAACTTTGTAACATGCAGAAAACAGCAGTCTCAGAGAAACCAAAGACAGGAACAGAGGGAAGTCGGGGGGTGGGGGCGGGTGGGTTTTGTGGGGGGGAGGGGGGAAATGGGGGGGAAACAAGGATGATATGTTTTTGGATAATATGTCTTGTTTTAATTTTGAATAAAAAAACCTTAAAAAGAGGAAGAAGAAGAAGAGTTTGGATTTGATATCCCGCCTTTCACTCCCTTTAAGGAGTCTCAAAGCGGCTAACATTCTCCTTTCCCTTCCTCTCCCACAACAAACACTCTGTGGGGTGAGTGGGGCTGAGAGACTTCAAAGAAGTGTGACTGGCCCAAGGTCACCCAGCAGCTGCATGTGGAGGAGAAGGGAATCGAACCCGGTTCCCCAGATTACGAGACTACTGCTCTTAACCACTACACCATACTGGAAGTTATAATCTGTTTCAAGTATTTTAACTGTTTGTATGTTTCAAAGTATGGCTTTGAATTTTTTCTTGTTTTTGGGTTGTTGTTTTTTAAAAAAACCAATACAGCAGTATATAAATTTTATGAAATAAAATAATAAATAAATCCCCACTTGAAGGCCATGAAGTCTACTAGGGTTGACGTTGGGCCAGTCACTGCCTCTCAGGTTGAAAGTTTTAAATCACTGCTGTTAATTTTTCCTAAGTGGTAACTGGATTGTGTCCATTTTTCTAAACCCCTTTGAGGTTGGGGGGGCAGAGGGGGAGTGTTTTACAGTTGAGCGATGCATACGTTTTATAAAATAAAAATAAAGAAAGACACAAAACCATAGCTGTTCTGGCTCCATTTGAAGAAATCCTCAGTTAGGCTATGTGAATTTGCAATTTCCCATCTCTCCCATTCCCCTGGAGGGGAAACTGCTGGAGGCTGCCTGCCTCTGAATACCACTTAGCTGGTGTATTTAGTTCCCACCTACAGTCTTCTTCCCGCCATGTCTATCTGATTGACCACTGTGCAAACAAGATGCTGGACTTAGATGGACCACTGGCTTGACCCAGCAGCCAGGCTCTTCCTATGGAGGCCTATTGAGATAGCAGAACCTCCATGCCCAGGCACAGTCTACCTCTGAATACCAGATAATGGGGAACAATAGTTGGAGAATACATTTGCACTCAGGACCTGCTCTGGGGCCTCCCTTTCAGGCACCTGTTTGAATGTTTGGCCTGATCCAGCCTGAGAGCTCTTTTTAGATATTGGTGCTCTCATGGGAACATGGCTGCTACTGAGCACCAATGCTAGCAGAGCTCCAGTGGCAGGTAAATATTTGAGCAGGCATTTGGCCTCTCTCAGCTCGTGCAGTTACATTCTCTGTATATTGCTTGCTTCAACACTGGTGATCTTTGCTTCTTCCAGTACACTGATATTAGTTCGCCTGTCTTCCCAAGTGATGTGTAAAATCTAAAAAAAATGTAGTATAAACACTGACAACTGGGAAACACTGGCCTGCGAGCGCTCCAGTTGGAGAACAGCCTTTACCAAAGGTGTCCTGGGCTTTGAAGACACTCGAACTCAGGACGCAAGGGAGAAACGTGCTAGGAGGAAGGCACGCTTGGCAAATCCACACCAGGATCAACTCCCGTCCGGAAACCTATGTCCCCACTGTGGAAGGATGTGTGGGTCTAGAATTGGCCTCCACAGTCACTTACGGACTCATTGTTAAAACAGTATTTATGGAAGACAATCTTACTCGGCTACAAGAGATCGCCAAAGAAGAAGAAGAGGAAGAAGATGATGATGATGAAGAAGAAGAAGAAGAGGAGGAGGAGGAGGAGGAGGAGGAGGAGGAGGAGGAAGAGGAGGAGGAGGAGGAAAAGGAAGAAGAAGACGAAAAAGAAGAAGAAGAAAAGGAAAAGGAAAAGGAAAAAGAAGAAGAAGAAGAAGAAGAAGAAGAAGAAGAAGAAGAAGAAGAAGAAAAAGAAGAAGAAGAAGAAGAAAGAAGAAGAAAAGGAAAAGGAAGAAGAAGAAGAAGAAGACGACGACGAAGAAGAAGAAGATATTGCTTGATTCCACATCAGGCTGTGT
Organism: Podarcis muralis; assembly: GCF_004329235.1. Classification (NCBI taxonomy): domain Eukaryota; kingdom Metazoa; phylum Chordata; class Lepidosauria; order Squamata; family Lacertidae; genus Podarcis; species Podarcis muralis. Next base: position 4,235,734 of record NC_041319.1, on the reverse strand, counting down.
TTCGGTTAAATACTGTGTTGCTGCAAGTTGCTCCTCAGTCTGGGACCACGTGAATCCTGAAGAGCGGCAGGTAACAAACACCTTAAAGAAATACTCACAACCGACTGCGAATCCAACAGTGGTGGCAAAGAAGAAGAGGGAGACGGCCAGGAGGGCCACAGCTGCGTAGTAGGTTTGACGCCTTGGCCCTAGAAGAGAAACCCGGGGAGGGGATGAACTGTGGAACTCCCTCCCACAGGAGGCAGGAATGTCCAACTTGGATGGCTTCAAAATCGAGCTGGGAAAATTCGTGGAGGAGTAGGAGAGGGCTACCAAAGGCTCCTAGCCACTGTGGCTCTGCTCAGTCTCCACAGTCAAGAGGCAGGAAACGATTCTGAATCCCAGTTGATGGAAACTGCAGGAGTGGGAGAGATCCTGCTTCCTGATTTGACTTTGGGGCATCTGGTTCTTAAAAGAGGTCTTATGGCTACCTGCCAGGGATTCTCAAGTTGTGATTTCTGCAGTGCAAGGAGTTGGACTAGAGGACCTTTGGGGGGGCCACCTTCCAAATCTACAATTCTATGATCCCTCCCCTAATAATAATAATAAATTTATTATTTATACCCCACCCATCTGGCTGGGTTTCTCCAGCCATTCTGGGTGGCTCCCAACAGAATATTAAAAACACGATAAAACTTCAAACATTAAAAACTTCCCTAAACAGGGCTGCCTTCGGATGTCTTCTAAAAAGCTGTGGATGGGGGGGGGGGGAGGGAAGAGGAACCACGGATCTGCATCTCCAGAACAAATCAGCTCATGGCAATATTCATGAAACACCATGCTGTTTCCAAATTAGAACTATGAAAAGAAATGCATTTGTGAGGGGCAGGGAGAGGAGGACACCGAGTATAATAATAATAATAATTTATTATTTATACCCCGCCCATCTGGCTGGTTTTCCCCAGCCACTATTTGCGGCTTCCAATAAAACACTAAAATACAATAACCTATTAAACATTAAAAGCTTTCCTAAACAGGGTTGCCTTCAGGTGTCTTCTAAAAGTTTGGTAGTTTTTTATCTCTTTGACATCTGGTGGGAGGGCGTTCCACAGGGCGGGGGCCACTACCGAAAAGGCCCTCTCCCTGGTTCCTTGTAACTTGGCTTCTCGCAGCGAGGGAACTGCCAGAAGGCCCTCAGTGCTGGACCTCAGTGTCCGGGCAAAACGATGGAGGTGGAGACGCTCCTTCAGGTATACTGGGCCTTTGAGGCCATTTAGGGCTTTAAAGGTCAGCACCATCACTTTGAATTGTGCTCGGAAACGTACTGGGAGCCAGTGAACTCAGAAGCAAAACAGAGAAGTGTACAAGAAACCTCCTATGTATGCAGAACATTTAGTTCCTAAGAGTTCAGAAGCAGGCGCTGTCGCTATGCTTTTGTTTGAAAGATAACCTACCACCCTCCCTTTCCTAAATGATAGCCCAAAGCAGCAAACAGCATCACTACTGGAATAACTAAAACATTAAACACAAGAATTGCCTCCTGGGTCAAGCCCATCTAGTCCTGTAGACACTTCTTTCATTACCCAAACGTCCCAGGGAGGGTAACAGCAATTAGAGCACCATATTTAAAACAAACTACAGTCACACAAAAATAAGTTGGGTCCTTAAGAACACACACTTTGTTGTTTAGTCGTTTAGTCGTGTCCGACTCTTCGTGACCCCATGGACCAGAGCATGCCAGGCACCTCTGTCCTCCACTACCTCCCGCAGTTTGGTCAAACTCATGCTGGTAACCTCGAAAACACTATCCAACCATCTCGTCCTCTGTTGTCCCCTTCTCCTTGTGCCATCCATCTTTCCCAGCATCAGTGTCTTCTCCAGGGAGTCTTCTCTTCTCATGAGGTGGCCAAAGTACTGGAGCCTCAGCTTCACGATCTGTCCTTCCAGTGAGCACTCAGGGCTGATTTTCTTCAGAATGGAGGTTTAATCTTCTTGCAGTCCATGGGACTCTCAAGAGTCTTCTCCAGCACCATAATTCAAAAGCATAAATTCTTCGGTGATCAGCCTTCTTGATGGTCCAGCTTTCACTTCCATACATCACTACTGGGAAAACTATAGCTTTAACTATACGGACCTTTGCTGGCAAGGTGACGTCTCTACTTCTCAAGATGCTGTCTAGGCCTGTCATTGCCCTTCTCCCAAGAAGCAGGCGTCAAGAACACACACAGCCAGGGTCAAAAGCCAGGGGGAAGAAGTGTGTCTTCAGCATCCTCTGGAAGCTGTGCAATGAGGGTGCCACAGCTTAGGGGCCGCCACAAAGGAGGCCCTGTCCTGCTGGACCACCCCAGAAGCCTCTGAGGGGAGAGGAACCACCAAGAAGGCTCCCTCTGCCAATCTCAACACCTGAGAGGTTTTGCAGGTAAGGAGGTGGTTTTTCAAGCATCTTCCCTCCAGTCCTTACTGGCAGGAGGTCTCCCTGGCAGGGGCAAGACCTACCTCACCAGGGCAATACTCAGCACTCACCTTTTGCAGGCTCTAAGCTGCTGGGGGCCTTTTCTTCCTCAGGCTTGGCCCCCTGGACGTTCTCGTAGGCGAGCTCCTCCTCAGTTGTCTCTGGAAAAGGAGACGGGAATGAGCAGTAAACTTTGCCGTAGTATTGAAAAAGCTGCAAAGCCGTTGGGAGGTTTGGACAGACAGAAAGTACCTTGCTGCTGGATCTTCTCCAGAGGAACCTTCCCGAATCTCAGGTCCGCGTAAGTCACATCCTGAGACATCCTGGGGATGGGAGAACCCGGGTCACTGCTCTCGTGGCACCCGAGAGTGACTTATGGTACTTTGGAGGGAAGTCACTTGGTCTCTGCTGAAAAGGGGTTTCGTCGCCACTGGTTCCAGTAAGCAGAAGCTTGTGGAGACCAGGTGGAGTCAGCCATGCATGAGTAAAAACCCTCCCTTGACTGGGCTGATGTCATTTGAGAAGTGAAAGTCTTCTCTCATCTCTAACTTTCTCTTCACTTCTGTTTCCCTGGGGGCAGCAGAAGGCTGCTGAGATTGGCAAGTGATTCTCCCAACGTGTAATTTTTGAGATGTGCTGTAGAGTCTAAGAAGAGCCTGCTTTGGGCAAGAGATGTTGGACACCATATAATGCTGGAAGATTGGGAAAAGCTGTGGAAGAAAGGGATAAAGTTTACTGCATGTACTGTGTTAAAAGAAAATATTATGAAAATGATGTCTAGATGGTACTTAACCCCGGTGAAATTAGCAAAGATCTATCATACAAATTAGCAAAGATCTATCATAGGGACACGGGTGGCGCTGTGGGTTAAACCACAGAGCCTAGGACTTGCCGATCGGAAGGTCGGCAGTTTGAATCCCCACGACGGGGTGAGCTCCCGTTGTTTGGTCCCTGCTCCTGCCAACCTAGCAGTTCGAAAGCACGTCCAAGTGCAAGTAGATAAATAGGTACCACTCTGGCGGGAAGGTAAACGGCGTTTCCGTGCGCTGCTCTGGTTCGCCAGAAGCGGCTTAGTCATGCTGGCCACATGACCCGGAAGCTGTACGCCGGCTCCCTCAGCCAATAAAGTGAGATGAGCGCCACAACCCCAGAGTCAGTCAAGACTGGACCTAATGGTCAGGGGTCCCTTTACCCTTTACCTATCATACAAATGATAATCAATGTTGGAAATGTAAAGAAAAAGAAGGTACTTTTTATCATATGTGGTGGACATGTCCCAAGGTGAAAGACTTCTGGGAAAAGATTTATAATGAGTTGGAAAAAAATGTTGAAAAATACATTTATTAAGAAACCAGAAGCCTTTCTACTTGGAATACTAGGACTGGAAATGCCCCAAAAAAGATGTTAGACAGTTTTTGTATGCCACTACAGCGGCAAGACTTTTATTAGCCAAAAACTGGAAATCACAAGAAATACCAACAATAGAAGAATGGCAGATGAAGATGTTGGACTTTTTGGAGCTGGCCGACCCGACTGGAAGAATCCGCAACCAGAAAGAGGAGGAGATACATGAGGATTGGAGGAAATTCAAAGAATATTTAGCTAAATATTGTGATATAAGATAAATAGAAAATTCTTGGAAATAATAAATAGGCTTAGGGGTAGAATGAGAATATGTGATAGTAAATATTAAGGATTAAAATATTAATAAAGGAGAGGTTAGTAAATAAAAGGAGTTAATATTATTAGAAATATGAATTTGGAGAAGTGTTATATAGGTGATATACAGTGGTACCTCGCAAGACGAATGCCTCGGAAGACGAAAAACTCGCAAGACGAAAGAGTTTTTCGTTTTTTGAGTTGCTTCGCAGGACGAATTTCCCTATGGGCTTGCTTCGCAAGACAAAAACGTCTTGCAAGTTTGTTTCCTTTTTCTTAAAACCGCTTGAAGAGGTGCAGTTGCGACTTGACCGTGCTTCACAAGACGAAAAATTCGCAAGACGAAAAAAACTCGCAGAATGAATTAATTTCATCTTGCGAGGCACTACTGTAATGAAATTCAGTTACAGGGGTTTTGAGGAAGTCAGTTATCAATGAAATGAGAATTAGGTATTTGAAGAAACAATTTTTCTTTGTGTTTAATGTATTGTAGTGTAATGTGTTTTTCTTGTGTGTTTTGTTATGTGATTTTTGTGATAAATGTGGAAAATCAATAAAAAATTGGGGGGGGGGGGAGAAGAGCCTGCTGGGCCAGGCCAGTTGCCCATCTGCCATGGCATCCTGTTCTCACAGCAGGACCCAAACACAGGAGCCCTTTCCCCTCCAACGGTGGAGAGCAGAGCACAGCCGTCGTGGCCAGTAGCCATCAATACCTTTCAACAAGCAGGATTCGAACACAAGAGCGCTTTCTCCCCTCTTGTGGCTTCCAGCAACTGGAATTCGGAAACATTACTACTGCCTCAAACTATGGCAGCAGGGCAGAGCCATCCTGGTTGGTAGCCGTCAGTAGCCCTCTCCTCCTCCATGAAATTCCCTTGTCCTCTTTTAAAGGATGCGGGTAGCGCTGTGGGTTAAACCACAGAGCCTAGGACTTGCCAATCAGAAGGTCGGCGGTTCAAATCCCCACGACGGGGTGAGCTCCCGTTGCTCGGTCCCTGCTCCTGCCAACCTAGCAGTTTGAAAGCACGTCAAAGTGCAAGTAGATAAATAGGTACAACTCCAGCGGGAAGGTAAACGGCATTTCCGTGCGCTGCTCTGGTTCACCAGAAGCAGCTTAGTCATGCTGGCCACATGACCCAGAAGCTGTACGCCAGCGCCCTCCGCCAATAAAGCGAGATGAGCGCCGCAACCCCAGAGTCGGCCACAACTCAACCTAATGGTCAGGGGTCCCTTTACCTTACTAGGTTGCCTCCCGTGCGAGGGGTTGGAATTTGGAAGGGAACGAATCTGTAGATTAAAATTTAAACCTCCTGACCCACGTGTGGGAGAGACAAAGAACAAGCGATTGGGAAGCCTTTCAGCAGAGTAAAATATCAAGTGTGTTTTTCAGCTTATTAAGAAGCTTAGGAATATTATTGATTTGATTTGTATAACTCCCTTCATCCAAAGATCACAGGGCGGTTCACAATAGGCTATTATTATCTGTTGATATTTCCCACAGGAGGTTCTACAGTTTAACTATGCACTGCATGAAGTCCTCTTTCTTTAATCTGTCCTGAATCTTCCAGCATTCATTTTTATTTTCCACGATTTCTACTTCTGTAAGATAGGGACAAAAACCTTTCTCTACCATCTTTCTCTGTGCTATGCATCAGTTTATTAACTTCTATCATGCTGCCACCTACTCGCCTTTTCTCTAAGCTAAAAAGTCCCAAACATGGCAACCTTTCCTCATAGGGGAAGCCTCCCCATCCACCTTGACCATTTTGGCTGCCCTTTTCTAAAACCTTTTACACCTCTACAATACCCTTTTGGAGGGGAGGCGACCAGAACTGTATGTGGTATTCCAAACACAGTCACACCATAGATTGCATAATGGCATTTGGGAAAGTTATAGAAGAGTCCTTAAAATTAGGGATTAGATTACAATTGTGTACACGTTACTGGCAAAAAATGCAGGCTAGGTCATTTTCTGAGTTTGGATTGAAGCTGGTTGGGAGTGAAATCAAAATGCAGTATTTTATAAGAAACATGATAAAGATTGTGATTAATGTGTGCAGTGTGTTTCCCAAACCACCGATGAGAGCACACTGAATGCAGAGTAAATAGACTTGGTCCCAGATGGAGTTTCGGAACTGAGGCAAGTGCTTTTTGAGGTAAGTGCCTAGACTTTGGAATTCCCTTCCTAGAGAAACCAGGCTGGCTCCCTCCTTGCTGCCAAGATCTTATTCCAACAGGCTTTTGGGGAATGACTGCTTGTAATGAGGCGACTGGTGCCATGTTGTTTTTACAGTGGTACCTCGGGTTAAGTACTTAATTCGTTCCGGAGGCCCATTCTTAACCTGAAACTGTTCTTAACCTGAAGCACCACTTTAGCTAATGGGGCTTCCTGCTGCCGCTGCTGCACGATTTCTGTTCTCATCCTGAAGCAAAGTTCTTAACCCGAGGTACTATTTCTGGGTTAGTGGAGTCTGTAACCTGAAGCGTATGTAACCTGAAGCGTATGTAACCCAAGGTACCATTGTACAATCTTTTCGTTTTTAGAAATCTTATCTATGTCTGTATAAATGATTTTAATTCTATTAATGTTTAATTGTTTTCTTAATGACTGGCCCTACCTCCCCTTGATGCTTTTAGCTGTTCTTATTTTTATCTGTAAGGCACCTTGAGTATAAATAAATATATACTAACAATAATAAATGTGGGGTGGAAGGAAAAAGCATTTGGGTTGCAGCATTTTGCTCTTTCTTGCCTGTCTAATCACAAGAGAAGTAAAAAAAGCAGACCTTCAGTTATTTCAAAAGCTTTTTTTAAAAAAATAAATGTCTTGGCAACTTACTGCTCCTCCCAGACGCAGGGGGGGGGGTCCCTATGGAGGGAAAGAGGCAGGCAAGAGAGGGCCTCCTTCAAACCTATGAGTTACATTTATTTTATTCATTTATTATACTGCACTTCATCTGAAGATCAGAGGGCGGTTCACAACATTAAAATACAAAATAAGAGCACAAAATACATAAAATAAAAGCAGAAGCAAACCAAGAACCCCCCCCTTCCAAAACACATTTAGAAGGACACTGAATGTTAGCTGGCCCAAGGCCTGGCTTCGCATTTTGAGCATTTATAAGGTGCATTCTTTTACATTTAAAAAGATTGAAAGGAGAAGCAGAGCCCTTGTCGCAGTCCAAGCATTCTCATGTCCTCACCACTTCATGGGTTCTCTGGTGTGCAATAAGCTGTGCGCTGAACTGGAAGCCCTGCTCACATTCCAAGCATTTAAAAGTCCTTTTGTTCGTGTGGACAAGTTGATGTCTAACAAGGTTTGACTGAGAACTGTACCCTCTACCACACTTGTGCAGCTTCTCTCCTACGTGGCTTCTCTGGTGTGCAGTAAGCTGCGTGCTAAGCTGGAAGCTCTGTTCACAATCCATGCATTTGTAAGGCCTCCCTCCAGCGTGGATTTTCCGATGTTTAACAAGGCCCGACAGAGAAGTATACCTCCGGTCACAGTCGGAGCACTTGTGAGGCCTCTCCCTTGTGTGGCTTTTCCAATGCACTTTAAGGCTGTTCCTGTAATAGAAGCTCTGCCCGCATTCTGAACACTTAAAAGGCTTCTCTTTCGTGTGGATTCTCCGGTGCACGCTAAGGTTGGAGTGAGAAGTATACCTCTTGCCACAGTCTGCGCACTTATACGGCCTCTCCCCTGTGTGGGTTCTCTGATGCGCCTGAAGGCTGGTGCTGTAATTGAAGCTCTGCCCACATTCGGAGCATTTATACGGCCTTTCTCCGGTGTGGGTCCTTTCATGCTCAATCAACTTTGCCTTGTAACAGAAGCCTTTCCCGCACACTCGGCACACGTACGGCCTCTCGGCGGTGTGGGTCACCTGGTGCACGGTAAGGCTCGACTTGCGCATGAAGCTCTTGTCACACCGCTCGCACTTGTAAGGGGTCTCCCCCGTGTGAATCCTCCGGTGGTCCGTCAGGGCGGAGTTGCGCTTGAAGCTTTTCCCACACAGCTCGCATTTGTAGGGGGCCTCTCCCGTGTGCACCCTCTGGTGCTCCGTAAGGTTGGACTTGGATTTGAAGCTCTTCTCACACAGGCTGCACCGAAAGGGTCTCTCGCCCGTCTTCTGGGTTCTGCGCGCGCCGTTCCCATGCGCCTCTCTGCGCTCAGATCCTGCTGGCAGCATCGCGCAAGGTCCTCCTCCTTCGTGCATAGGGTCACCTGCCAAACCTCTGGCCTCCCGGTTCTGCCTCTCTTCGAGGGAACCCAGAGCCTGGCCTGCCTCTTCCTCCTCCTCTTCCTCCTCCTTTACTACCACCTGGAGGGAGCGCAGGACCTCTTCGAACCGGCCCCGGTTCTCCCCTCCAGGCGGGATCCGAGGGGTCCGGGGCGCTGCTCCCCCCCAGGGAGAGAACATTGGCGTAGTTCTCCAGCGTGACCTCCTTGTACAGAGCCCTCTGCCACGGGCCCAGCAGGTCCCACTCGCCCGGGCTGAAGCGCACCGCCACCTCCGCGAAGGACACCCGCAGCCCGGAGCGGGACAAGGCAGGCGCTCCGGGAAGCGAAGGCCCCGCCTGGGCCTCCTCGGGCGCCATGGCTCTCGACCCCGAAAAGCCTCTTTCCCCTCAGTTTCACCCTCAGCGACGCTTCCGGCGGAAGCCCAACGCGGACTGCCATAGAGGACGGGGGCTAGAGTGACTTCCGGCTCCGACTTGTGCCCATGGCGGCGCCCAGGTTGAAACCGGAAGTGGGTACAAATTCTCTCTTTCCTGAGGCGGTTGACTGTGAGGGAAATACATGTTTGAGTGTGTTTTTTTACTACGTTTATTCTGGAGGCGGATTCGCCCCAGAGACAGGGAAAGCCTGGCTTCTCCTTAACCATAGAGTTGGGGCGAAGGCAGAGGCTAGAGCGCCCGGAAGAAGAAACATCCGGGTTCCTCTCGGGAACCGACGGCCGCCGGAAGGAGCGGCCCCGGCGTCGCCTAACGCGTTGCCCGCCCCGCGCCTCTTTCCGCTATTCGGATTAAATGCACCGGCGGCTAAAGAAGACTCGGTGGCCGCTCTGCGTCGGTGTCTATCGTCCGGGAGTCAGAGAGAACGAGCCAGCCGCGAGAACTGATGCGCATGCGCCTGAGCAGGTGAGTCCTCGCCGTCCAATCAAGAGGCAGAATTTATGATGGACGGGGGCGAAGGGGAAGGGGCGGGCCTTCCCCGTTACCATGGTGATTCTGACAAGACCCAAGTTTGGAGGTCGTGGACCCGCCCCCCCCCATATCCCAATAATAAGCAACACACAAATTGTAATTGGCAAAAGAGCAGAATGGAAGGTCCCTGCCTGCAAAGAGCTCACAGTTGGGGGGGGAAGGCTCCCCTCCCAAAATATTCTGATTTTAATGCTTTTCTTTTTTACACTATTCCTGTCAAGGCTTTCCCATAATGGGCATCTGGTCGGCCACTTTGAGAGCAGGAGGCTGGACTGAGATGGGTCGATTCCTTGGCCTGATCCAGCAGCCAGGCTCTTCCTACACTCTAATGATCACTGTTATCCCTTTGTTGTTGTTCTTTAGTCGTGTCCGCCTCTTGGTGACCCCCTGGACCAGAGCACACCAGGCCCTCCTGTCTTCCACTGCCTCCCGCAGTTTAGTCAAACTCATGCTGGTAGCTTTGAGAACACTGTCCCACCATCTCGTCCTCTGTCCTCCCCTTCTCCTTGTGCCCTCCATCTTTCCCAACATCAGGGTCTTTTCCAGGGAGTCTTCTCCTGAGGTGGCCAAAGTCTTGGAGCCTCAGCTTCAGGATCTGTCCTTCCAGTGAGCACTCAGGGCTGATTTCCTTAGGAATGGATAGGTTTGATCTTCTTGCAGTCCATGGGACTCTCAAGAGTCTCCTCCAGCACCAGAATTCAAAAGCATCCATTCTTCGGTGATCAGCCTTCTTGATGGTCCAGCTCTCACTTCCATACATCACTACTGGGAAAACCATAGCTTTAACAATACGGACCTTTGTTGGCAAGGTGATGTCTCTGCTTTTTAAGATTAGTCCATCTCTATCCTGCCTTTCTTGCAGCACAGAACTCAAGAGTCTTGATGGGGTTTTTCCCAGGCAGTGTCTCCTCCAACCACTCCAAATCACACCCAGACCTGTTTAGCTGGAGCAAAAGGGCAGGTGCCCTCATACCATTCCCTTAGGGGCCCGTTGCTCCCATTTAATGGGCGAGAAAGCCGAGAGAACGTCCTGAATAAACAGACAGTGCCCACTCAAACAGGTCGGGTGGAGCCAAAAGCGTTTCAGCAGTTTTAACCCGCTCAGGACAAAAACACATTTGCCTGGAATGCAGAAAGCATTTAGTTGTCATAAACTTTTCGTTGACCTTCTGTGATGCATATATAAACTATTGATTAATAATAATAATAATAATAATAATAATAATAATAATAATAAATTTTATTTATACCCCACCCTCCCCGGCCAGAGGTTCAAGGCAGCTAACACCAGTAAAATTACAGTAAAATCATAATTAGGGGGGAGCAATTTAAAATACAGGTTACAATGCAATTTAAAATGCAGCCTCATTTTAAAAGTAGCCCATAGATCAAAACCATAAGGGGAGGGAAACATAGCCTGCCCCCCATGCCTAGGTCTGCTTCTCACATAAAATGACCCCCGTGAGTCCTTCCTTGCAGGGGTTGGGCTAGATGACCCTGTTGCTCCCTTCCAACTTTTTGATTCTGTGCTTGAGAAATGGATGTTTGGCTGGCGGGTAAGGTATTCCTCCTGGATTCTGGCAGCTGGTGAACATAATGAAATAAGAGGAGAATCTTTCAGAGCTGTGCCGTGCCAGCTTTTAGCCTGCTGCTCTTGTAAAACACATGTGCTGCCATAGGGCTACACGCTGGCATCCCACAGCAGCAGGTGGAGAGACTGAGCAAGGCTTTCAGATGTACCTTCTTGACTCTTGCCAGGAACTGAAGACATGGAGCCCCCAGCATCTGAGAAGGCATCGGAAGGGAGGAAGAAGTTCACTGTGAAGATGGACGATGAAGACGTTGCTCCGGTACGACGGGAGGTTTTGGGTGAGGTTGTGAAGATCTCGCTTGGAGGACTATTTCCCCCCACCCCTGAAATCTTACTGGCCTGTTGTGGTTCTGGACAGTTAAGAGTTAACACTCCAGGAGCCGTTCTTGATTCACTGGGTGCATTGCCCACATGACCCGAGAATTTTCCTTTGATCTGTGCTCTGTGGGGGCTGAGCTCTCTCTGGAGATCAGTCTGTGTGAGAATGTGAGCAAGGTCGTGTTGTTTTTGTTAGAGACAGAAAGCTGCGAACATGCAGCTAGATTCTGTAGGTTTTTTCTTTTCTGTTTTTTTGAATGCTACTAAATAAAGAGTGATAGATTAGAAGCACGGGTGTCAAGCTGAGTTATTGAAGACACCATGCAGACACAGACAAAGCCATTTTACGCTGTGTGGGAACTCTGCTAACGTCCAACAACTGAGAAGAGAGGCAGCGTACGAGTGGAAGCGTGTGGGCGCCACTGAAGTTTGTCGGAGTGGCAATAAATCAAATTTATTGCAGTGCCGTTGCAGCAGACTCCGTGGGTCAAAGGATTTACGACCTACAAACTTTAACATGGACATCAGTTGGTTTCATAACCGGGAAGGTCTGACCTCTGTACTTCATGCACTGGATTGCAGACTGGATTGCTGCAAGATGCTCTGGTTGAGGATTCCCTCACACTCGTCCCAGAAGTTGCAGTTAGTGCAGAATGCTGCAGCATGGACCAGTTCCCCTGTGAGATCCCCTTACCCTACAATTGCCCACTCGACAGCTTCGATCAGTGGAACTGGCCCTGTTACAGGTGCAACACAATACATTTGTAAGAACGAAATATTTTACTGTGGTGGCGTCTACACTTAGGAACTCCCTGCCTATGGATATCGGGGATATCAGGATATCCCTGCCTATGGATAGCAGGTGCCTTTGCTGAACTCTTTCCTGCACCTGCTAAAAGCATTTTTGTTCTGAAAAGCCTAGCCAGAGATGCAAAATGAGCATGCAAAATGTTTGGTGCATGTTTTAATCTGTTTTTGGTTTATTGCTGATTTTATAACAATATAAAGAGTTATTTTTACTGATAATTTTGTGGTATTATTCCCATTGTAAACCACTTTGAGCTTTGTTTGTTTTTATGAAATAATCAGTAAATGATCTTCACCCGTATGCTCACACTGAAACCCAACGCATGCACAGAGCTCCCTCCCTCACAGAAGCCACCATCTCTCCTCTCCAACAGAGCCAAAACAAATTTCTCAGTCACCCAACACTCTCTCCCCACCCTCTCCATTTCCAGGTGAAGCTTCTTTTCAAACCCTCTTCAGCAGCCAAAGCCTCGCCAGCCTCCGAGGCCCCAGTTGCGCCAGGGGGTGCATCGTACGCAGACTATGTCGTTGGACAAGTGGCGGCCTCCTCAGTTCCTCAGGTGAAGCAAGGAGCACCTGTTGCCACATCTGCTCTCCCAAGAGTGCCTCCTCCACATTGCGAAAACAAGAGCCTCCCTGTTGTGCAAAGCGCAACGGAAGAAAGAGCACCCCCCTTGAACCCAGCGCCAAAGCCAGGAACCAAACACAACAGCATCATCGTCAGCCCCCGTCAGGTGAGAGAGGGGAGTGGGCAAGCGGGCAAGGGATTCCTCCTCCTCCTCTCTCAGCCCCTGCCCCTTTAGGCTATTCTGCTGGCGTTATGTGTTACCCAGAGGCTGCTCTAGAAAGGTCAAGCTGTGGTGGATTTCGAACAGAGCCCAGGGCAGTTCCGAAATCCCAAATGAACCATAGAATTGTAAGGGATGCCAAGGGCCATCTAATCCAACCCCGTGCAATGCCGGAATCACAGCTAATGTGTGGAACCGACTGCGCTTACTGTATAAACCTCCATGGCTTTGCAGGAATTCCAGTCCAGACCTCCTGAACTCAAATCCAGAAACTCTGTCCATTGGACGGCCCTGCTTAGTTTCGCAAAGGGAAAAGCCTCAGGCCCCACCTTGCTTGTAAACCGTTCTTCCTCCATCTTGGCAGCCTTCGAGGGTTCAGAGGCTACCTTCTCTGTATGAGCAGGCCAGGCATTCACAGCTGCTTCCAGGGCTGAGCCCCAGTTTAAATCTGAAAGAGTCACGTGCTCACATAGAATCATAGAATCATAGAGTTGGAATAGACCACAAGGGCCATCGAGTCCAACCCCCTGCCAAGCAGGAAACACCATCAGAGCACTCCTGACATATGGTTGTCAAGCCTCTGCTTAAAGACCTCCATAGAAGGAGACTCCACCACACTCCTTGGCAGCAAATTCCACTGTCGAACAGCTCTTACTGTCAGGAAGTTCTTCCTAATGTTTAGGTGGAATCTTCTTTCTTGTAGTTTGGATCCATTGCTCCGTGTCCGCTTCTCTGGAGCAGCAGAAAACCTTTCTCCCTCCTCTTTATGACATCCTTTTACATATTTGAACATGGCTATCATATCACCCCTTAACCTCCTCTTCTCCAGGCTAAACATGCCCAGCTCCCTTAGCCGTTCCTCATAAGGCATCGTTTCCAGGCCTTTGACCATTTTGGTTGCCCTCCTCTGGACACGTTCCAGTTTGTCAGTGTCCTTCTTGAACTGTGGTGCCCAGAACTGGACACAGTACTCCAGGTGAGGTCTGACCAGAGCAGAATACAGTGGCACTATTACTTCCCTTGATCTAGATGCTATACTCCTATTGATGCAGCCCAGAATTGCATTGGCTTTTTTAGCTGCCGCGTCTCACAGCTGTCAAGAAAACCGCTCCAGGTGTCCATGTAAAAGGGCCTTGGCAGAATTTGGCAGGAGGCGGCAACATCTTTTGCCTCTCCTTTCTGGCCCCTTCCTCCTGTGTTTGCCTTCCCACTTTCCTCTCTCACTTACCCCACATCCTAGTTGCTTCTACGACCTCGGGCTGCGTCTGAAACCCTGACGCCCATTGACTCCTCACTTTACCCCCTTCTTTCCGCAGAGGGGGAACCCTATCCTGAAGTTCATCCGCAATGTGCCCTGGGAGTTTGGCGAGATTGTCCCGGATTACGTGCTGGGCCAAAGCACCTGCGCCCTTTTCCTGAGGTGAGAATTGGCAGACACGAGCATCTGAGCACACCCCAAGCGGCTCAGGCAGCCTGCAAATCAAGCATTGAACCATATAGCATCTTTGCTGGGAAAGGGGTCTCTCCAGCAATGTAACATTTCACCTGTGCCCTGAGATTTGGCAAAGGCCACTTAAAGGGCCCGGCAGCCTCTCCCAGACAGCTGATGCACACCTTTCGACAATATAAAACTTGCTTTGAATGGTTTCTTTTCTCTCTCTGCCACCCACAGTCTCCGGTACCACAACCTGAACCCCGGCTACATCCACGAACGCTTGCGCCAGCTCGGAAAGACGTACATGCTGCAGGTGCTGCTGCTTCAGGTTGACGTGGTGAGACACCTTGAACCACCTCAACTCCTCCGACTCCAGCCCTCTCCTTCCCTCCGGCTCGGGCTGCCAGCTCCACAAAATCCACCAACCCCTATTCTCAGTCCCTGGACCACAGAAGCCACTTCTTTTCAATCTTCTCTTTCAGTTTAGCGAAAAGGCAAGCAAGGTGTGTCAGGGTAGCTTATCAAATTACGCATGGCAAGGAGAAAGCAGGTAAGAGAGACGTTTTCTCTCCTAATGCTAGAACTCGTGGCCATGCAGCGAAGCTGAATGTTGGAAGATTCGGGACAGACCAAAGGAAGTCCTCCTTCATGCAGCAGAGTTAAACTGTGGAACTCACGCCTGCAGGAGGAAGTGAAGGCCACCAGTGTGGGTAGTTTTAAGAGGGTTGGACAAATTCATGGAAGATAAGGTTATCAATCATGGCTCAGCTCTGGCTCCACAGCTGGAGGCGGCAATGCTTTAGACTACCAGTTGCTGGAAACCTAAATGAAGGGAGAGGGGATCCTGCTTGTTTTATTTATTTATTTGTTTATTTGTTTATTTGTTTATTTATTTATACCCCGCCCTCCCCAGCCAAGACCGGGCTCAGGGTGGCTAACAACCAGTAATAAAAACAGGTTGATTAAAATACAATTTAAAAAATAAGATTAAAATACAACATTAAAACATTAGGATGCAGCCTCTTCACAGGAGGAGAAAGGAAAAAGAAAGAGGTGGAGGGAATCAAACTTATTCTAAGCCAAAGGCCAGGTGGAACAACTCTGTCTTACAGGCCCTGCGGAAAGAAATCAGATCCTGCAGGGCCCTGGTCTCATGAGGCAGAGCGTTCCACCAGGCCGGAGCCAGTGTTGAGAAGGCCCTGGCTCTGGTTGAGGCTAATCTGACTTCCCTAGGGCCCGGGAACCTCTAGGATGTTGCTATTTATGGACCTTAAGGTCCTCCGTGGGGCATACCGGGAGAGGCGGTCCTGTAGGTACAAGGGTCCTAGGCCGTGAAGGGCTTTAAAGGTCAAAACCAGCACCTTGAACCTGACCCGATACTCCACTAGGAGCCAGTGCAGCTGGAAAAGCACTGGGTGAATTTGCTCCCCCATGGCAGAGACCCTGTGAGGAGCCTCGCTGCAGCATTCTGCACCCGCTGGAGTTTCTGGGACAGCTTCAAGGGCAGCCCCACGTAGAGCGAATTACAGTAGTCAATCCTGGAGGTGACCGTCACATGGATCACTGTGGCCAGGTGGGGCGGGAAAGGTAAGGGAGTAAGTTTCCCTTTGGAGTATATGTTTGGCCACTGTGAGAACAGGCTGCTTTGTGGCTTAGGGCCCTCGTATCTACAGGGACCGCCTCTCCTGGTCTGCCCCACAGAGGACCTTAAAGGTTCATGAATAACCATAGGTCCCGGGCCCTAAGGAAGTCAGACTATCCTCCACCAGGGCCAGGGCCTTCTCAGTGGTGGCTCCGACCTGGTGGAATGCTCTGTCCCACGAGACTAGGGCCCTTCAGTATTTAACCTCCTTCCATCGGGCCTGTAAGACAGAGCTATTCCGCCTGGCCTTTAATTTGAATTCAGCCTGATCTTTTATTTCCCTTCTCTTCCCTCCCCCTCCCATTTTATGAAGATCACCCGCTCTGAGACCCCACAGCTAATTCTCCCCTTGCCTCCTTGCTGGCCCAAGTAGGACCAATTCAGCCAGCTAGCCCTGGGGATTATCTAATGCTGCTTTCCCCTAAATTGATTTCTGAATTTTATTGTTATTCATGTTTTTTACTGTATTTTATGCTGCTTTTATAATTGTTTTAAATTTGTTGTTAGCTGCCCTGAGCCTGGTTTTTGAACCGGGAAGGGCGGGGTATAAATAAAAATTTATTATTATTATTAGCCATTGGCCTGAGCCAGGTTCTTATGACCTCATGGATCCTCCAAGCCCAGAGGCAGTCTTATCTAGATTCCTAGGTTCGTTGGGGTATTTGGCCACTGGGAGAAGAGGATGAGCTCCCTTTGGCCTGATCCACCAGGCACTTCTTGTGTTCTTTCCCTCTCCATGACGTCGGAGGAATCCCCAGACACCAATTGTGAACTGTCCCCTTCACGTTCTGCTTAATAGAGGGGATGTTGGGCTGGGCTGGTCTTTGCTTTGATGCAGCAGCCAGATTCCCTTCTTTCCACAGGTAAAGGTAAAGGGACCCCTGACCATTAGGTCCAGTCGTGGCCGACTCTGGGGTTGCGGCGCTCATCTCGCTTTACAGGCCGAGGGAGCCGGCGTACAGCTTCCGGGTCACGTGGCCAGCAGGACTAAGCTGCTTCTGGCGAACCAGAACAGCGCACGGAAACGCCGCTTACCTTCCCGCCAGAGCGGTACCTAATTATCTACTTGCACTTTGGTGTGCTTTCAAACTGATAGGTTGGCAGGAGCAGGGACCGAGCAACAGGAGCTCACCCCGTCGCGGGGAATTTGAATCACCGACCTCCTGATCGGGAAGTCCTAGGCTCTGTGGTTTAACCCACAGCACCACCCGCGTTCCACTCCTTCCACAGAGACACCGCTCATTCTCTACCCCCTCCAGACCTGTGTGGCTCATTTTCCCAACTCCTTCATTGTTCCCTTTAGAAAGACCCACACCAGGCACTGAAGGAGCTGGCCAAGATCTGCATCCTCGCTGACTGCACCCTCATCCTGGCCTGGAGGTGAGGACCAAAGACTGGGGGGGGGGAGGCGTCTGCAGAAACTCGAAACAACAACATAGAGGAAGTTCCCAGCTTCTGAATCACTGGCCTGAATGCGGTCTGACTCTGGCCCAAGGTAGTTTGTAGGGAGTGGGGATTCAGCAGCACTTGGTCTGCAGAAGATCCTGGGTTCAAATCCAGGTTAAAAAGCCAGATTTCTAGCAGCAGGACCTGGAATTGGCTCTGCCCAAGAAAATTGCGGGTGGCTTCATTCTTTCACAGGCTGGTCTGTGTGCTCAGCGAGTTCCCTCCCAATCCAGCCCTCAGCCTGCCTCTTCCCATCACAAAGCCTTTTCTGCTGCTAGAGTCCATGGCAGAGGGTAGAGTCCTGTGCGTCAGGAGGCAGGCTCCCCCAGCCCACCCCTGGGGGTAATATATAATATATAATAAATAATAATAATTTATTATTTATACCCCTTCCATCTGGTTAGGCTTCCCCAGCCACTCTGGGCGGCTTCCAACAAAAAATTAAAATACCGTAATACATCAAACATTAAAAGCTTCCCTAAACAGGGCTGCCTTCAGATGTCTTCTAAAAGTCTGGTAGTTGTTGTTCTCTTTGACATCTGTTGGGAGGGTGTTCCACAGGGCAGGAAGCCCGACCGAGAAGCCCCTCTGCCTGGTTCCCTGTAACCTCACATCTCGCAGTGAGGGAACTCCCAGAACGATGGAGGTGGAGACTCTCCTTCAGGTATACTGGACTGAGGCCGTTTAGGGCTTTCAACGTCAGCACCAACACTTTGAATTGTGCTCGGAAACGTACTGGGAGCCAGTGTAGGTGTTATGTGGTCTCTGCGGCCGTTCCCAGTCACCAGTCTAGCTGCCGCATTCTGGATTAGTTGTAGTTTCCGAGTCACCTTCAAAGGTATCCCCACGTAGAGTGCATTGCAGTAGTCCAAGCGGGAGATAACCAGAGCATGCACCACTCTGGCAAGGCAGTCCACGGGCAGATAGGGTCTCATCCTGCGTACCAGGTGGAGCTGATAAACAGCTAACCTGGACACAGAATGGACCTGCGCCTCCATGGACAGCTATGAGTCCAGAATGACTTCCAGTCTGTGCACCTGGTCCTTCAGGGGCACAGTTGCCCCATTCAGGACCAGGGAGTCCTCCACACCCACCCACCTTCTGTCCCCAAAAAACAGTACTTCTGTCTTGTCAGGATTCAACCTCAATCAGTTAGCCGCCATCCATCCTCCAACCGCAGTTGCATTGCTCCAAAGATCTAGGGAATGAGACACTCCCTTTTGGGAAGCATTTCCCAGCCCCCAAGAACTTGTGAAATGACACCTGCCTCCCCTCCCCTGTCGAGGTGGTGACACACATTGCACCACGTGCAGAACCCCCGGCTTGCCAGCTACTCGAGGAACCTAAGTTTCCAGTCCTCAGTGTCAATAGATTAGATTTTCCCCCCCAGGGGAAAAAAAAGGCAACCATGAAACTTGCTGTCAAGCTTTGCTCACGAAACAGGGGGTGTTGTGTTCCGACGTGGGTCTGCTGAGCCCTTCGGCTTCTCTTTCACCTCTCCAGCCCGGAGGAAGCAGGACGCTACTTGGAAACCTATAAAGCCTACGAGCAGAAGCCGGCCGACTTGCTGAAGGAGAAAGTGGACCGGGACTACCTGTCGAGAGTAAGAAACTCCTTCCCACCAGCCTCAGCCGTGTTAGCTAGGGAGCCGCAGGCCTAGATCAGACTCATTTTCCCCAGTGGCTGATTGCCCCCTTTTTATTCCCACTCTCACACACAGAGGGCCCTTTCCAACTCTTGGGTAACAGGTTGTCAGCATCTATTTCCTGTCACAAACTTGACATGAGCCAACAGTGTGACACGGCAGCTAAAAAAGTCAATGCAATTCTGGGCTGCATCAATAGGAGTATAGCATCTAGATCAAGGGAAGTAATAGTGCCACTGTATTCTGCTCTGGTCAGACCTCACCTGGAGTACTGGGTCCAGTTCTGGGCACCACAGTTCAAGAAGGACACTGACAAACTGGAACGTGTCCAGAGGAGGGCAACCAAAATGGTCAAAGGCCTGGAAACGATGCCTTATGAGGAACGGCTAAGGGAGCTGGGCATGTTTAGCCTGGAGAAGAGGAGGTTAAGGGGTGATATGATAGCCATGTTCAAATATATAAAAGGATGTCATATAGAGGAGGGAGAAAGGTTGTTTTCTGCTGCTCCAGAGAAGTGGACACGGAGCAATGGATCCAAACTACAAGAAAAAAGATTCCACCTAAACATTAGGAAGAACTTCCTAACAGTAAGAGCTGTTCGACAGTGGAATTTGCTGCCAAGGAGTGTGGTGGAGCCTCCTTCTTTGGAGGTCTTTAAGCAGAGGCTTGACAACCATATGTCAGGAGTGCTCTGATGGTGTTTCCTGCTTGGCAGGGGGTTGGACTCGATGGCCCTTGTGGTCTATTCCAACTCTAGGATTCTAGATTCCTCCCCTGCCTGTCATCCAAATAATCCCAGATGGAAAAGGGATGGTGGTGGCACTGTTTTTAAGGAGACAGTGGCCGTAAGTCCTTGACCGCCACACGTATGACAGATCACCCTTTGCCCTGCTGTTCTTTGCCATCTCTAAAACCAAGCATCTCCCTCGCGTGCTTTTCCTGAAATGCTACTTGCATTCATTCCTCTTTGAAGTTTGCAAAATGAATAGAAACACCAACCATGAGCTTTGCAGGTCAGGTGCTGCAGAGCTTTCCACAGAATCAGAGAGTCATCTACCGCAACCCCTTGCAATGTAGGAATCTCTTGCCCCATGACCCTGAGATTAAGAGCATCCTGCTGTGCTGACTGAGCTATCCCAGGCTTGGCCAGTGTGGTGTAGTAGTTAAGAGCGGTAGTCTCGTAATCTGGGGAACCGGGTTCGCGTCTCCGCTCCTCCACCTGCAGCTGCTGGGTGACCTTGGGCCAGTCACACTTCTCTGAAGTCTCTCAGCCCCACTCACCTCACAGAGTGTTTGTTGTGGGGGAGGAAGGGAAAGGAGAATGTTAGCCGCATTGAGACTCCTGAAGGGGAGTGATAAAGCGGGATATCAAATCCAAATTCTTCTTCTTCTTCCTTCTCTCATTGCAGGTGACAGACTGCCTGACCAGCGTGAAATCGGTGAACAAGACAGACACCCTGAGTCTGCTCACCACCTTCGGAGTGAGTGCCTTTCCTTGGCGTGGGAGGGGCAAGTTTTCAAGAGAAGCACCCATTTCAAGTCTGGCATCTTATGCCCTTTGACCCAAAACACCCTTTAATCCCAGAAATGAGATATTCTGGGGGGACAGGACTGCTTCAGCGCTAAAAACACACTCAGGGTGCCGCCGCTCCCATTCCCTTTGGGAAACACTTCCTGTGGCCCTCCTACAGAACAGGGCTGGGGAACCTCAGGCCTGGGCACTAAATGTGGCCCTCTAAGCCTCTTCTAAAAGGGACGCGGGTGGCGCTGTGGGTTAAACTACAGAGCCTAAGGCTTGCCGATCAGAAGGTCAGCGGTTCGAATCCCCATGACAGGGTGAGCGCCCATTGCTCAGTCCCTGCTCCTGCCAACCTAGCAGTTTGAAAGCACGTCAAAGTGCAAGTAGATAAATAGGTACCGCTCTGGCAGGAAGGTAAACGGCGTTTCCGTGCGCTGCTCTGGTTCTCCAGAAGCAGCTTAGTCATGCTGGCCACATGACCCAGAAGCTGTACGCCAGCTCCCTCGGCCAGTAAAGCGAGATGGGCGCCACCTCAGTCGGTCACAACTTGACCTAATGGTCAGGGGTCCCTTTACCTTTACTCCTCTTCTGCCTGGCCTTCAGATCTCTTCCCAGCCCCCACCACCCATCAGCCCTGCCTCAAACCCTCCTTGAGCATTTCTGCCAGGCTGGAATGCTGCAATAATGCTTCTTTGGACGGGCAGAGAAGGGTGTGTGCATCTGTGTAGCAGCTAGCTCACTGTACAAAGGTAGTATTTGCATCCACCTGCCTTGGCCTCTGCTCCTGCCCGGGAAACATGGCCCCTACACTTGAAAAGGGTTCCCCAGCCCTGCTGCAGAAGACTTTGTGAACTCTTAAGCCCTGTTCTTCCTTCTTAGACTTGCTTTTTAACTTTTTAACTCTTGCCTTGTAGTCGCTGCAAAGCATCACCCAAGCTTCCAAGGAGGATCTGTCCCTGTGCCCAGGGATCGGGCCCCAAAAGGTACAGCTGTCCAATGCACAAATAGTTTTTCGTCGGCTTGTGGGAGGTCGAGGCCTGCCACAACGTCGTAGTCAGGTACTTTGCAAGGTAAAAGACCCCTTGGAGGTTAAGGCCAGCCAAAGGCGACTCTGGGGTTGTGGCGCTCATCTCGCTTTCAGGCCAAGGGAGCCGGTGTTTGTCCACAGACAACTTTCCAGGTCATGTGGCCAGCATGACTAAACCGCTTCTGGCACAACAGAACACTGTGATGGAAACCAGAGCGCACGGAAACGGAGGTGGGTAGCGCTGTGGTCTAAACCACCAAGCCTCTTAGGCTTGCCGATTGCAAGGTTGGCGGTTCAAATCCACATAATGGTTGTGAGCTCCCGTTGCTTGGTCCCTGCTTCTGCCAACCTAGCAGTTCAAAAGCACACCAGTGCAAGTAGATAAATAGGTACCGCTGTGGCGGGAAGGTAAACAGCATTTCTGTGCGCTGCTCTGGTTTCCGTCACAGTGTTCCATTGCACCAGAAGTGGTTTAATCCTGCTGGCCACATGACCCAGAAAGCTGTCTGTGGACAAACGCCGACACCCTCGGCCTGAAAGCAAGATGAGCGCCGCAACCCCAGAGTCGCCTTTGACTGGACTTAACCATCCAGGGGTCCTTTACCTTTTTTACCTTTATTTCGCAAGGTCTCCCAGGAACTACTTTTGAGGCCTCAATCTTCTCGCTCTCAGGACTGAAGGGGGAGAAAGTGCGAAATGGCTGGATTTGCATCCTGGGCTGCATTTCCCGTGGGTGATGCAGCGGCAGCAACGTAGCCTCGTAAGCCCTATCAAAAGTGACTTTAAGATCGGAAGGGAGTCAGGGATTTCATTGTGGGAAACTAAGTGTGCAATGACTGGGAGGCTGCTGCTGGTGGTGAGCAGGGAGCACGGCAGAAGCACCAAATCGCAGCGGGTAATAGGAATCTCAGGGCACAAGCAGCTAAGCTGTGGGCCTTATTCTGAAAAGTACACACCCCAGTCTTCAATGATTCTCAACTCAGAGCTGATTTACCGTATTTTTCGCTCTATAGGACGCACTTTTCCCCCTCCAAAAATGAAGGGGAAATGTGTGTGCGTCCTATGGAGCGAATGCAGGCTCCTTGGCTTCAGCGAAAGCAACACGAAGCCTCCGAAGCGCCGAGGGAGCGCTCCCTCCACGCTCCGGAGGCTTCGCGTTGCTTTCGCTGAAGCCTGGAGAGCAAGAGCAGTCGGTGCACACCGATCCCTCTTGCTCTCCAGACTTCGCTTCGCTGGAGAGGCGCTGCACAGTTTTCCCTCTCTGCGCAGCACCCCTTCAGCGAAGCAGGAGAAATGGAAGGGGCTCCGTTTCTTCTGCCACTTTGCTGAAGGGGTGCTGAGCAGAGGGGGAGAATTTTTTTTCCCTGTTCTCCCGCTTCTATGGTCAGGTGCATCCTATAGAGCGAAAAATACGGTAAATAGCAGCAGAAGCTGCTGCCTGATATCACAATAGACCATCTAACTGGCAGCAAGCTCTCTAGGGTTTCAGGCATCTGTCCTGTTGGGGACTGAGTGTAGGACTCTGATCTGCAGTGGCCCTTCCCCAAAGGCTTTGGGGTCTCCTAGGGCTGGGACTGCTTTGGGGAAGAGGGTGACAGAGAGAGCCTCCTTTTCCTTTTTTTTTTAAAGGGGGGGTGGAGAGAGGGAAGATGGATGGGGGTGGGGTCGGGTGGCGGTGTTTCTATTATGTTTAATGTGTGTAGAGTTTGGTGTCAGCGTTGAGAGCCTCCTTTTCCACTCACAGGTCCCCCCAGAGCAGCACCCACAGGAATCCCCACATACACATACGGAACATTTGTCTCCCCAATTTTCAATGGCACCCTTTTCTTCCAGGCCAGAAGGCTCTTTGACGTCCTGCACCAGCCGTTCCTCAAAGCACCCAAGTGAGCCGGGGCCTCTGTGGCGAGAAGACCAGGAGCACGTTCTCTGCAAGTCTGTTGTCTGGCGCCCCGTCCCCCCACCCCTCAAACTTCCCGGCTCAAAAACTCAGCGGTCTGCAGAGCCTTGAGGAAGCCCAGCAGAGCAGCACAACCTCCTGGAAGGGGACAAAACCTTTTATTTTTCTAGCAGCCAACAGCATTTCTCTTCTTCCCCACCCACTTTGCAATAAAACACCACTGTGTGGCAAAATCCACTCCCCACCTCAAGATTCTCCCTTATTTTTCTTGGGTGGGGGGAGCAAGCTTTGCTGAAAAAGAAAGTTTGGTTCCTGCTTCACAGCTCCTTATCTAATCCAGAGGCAGAAAATAAGGATCTGAGCAGCTGCGGGCAAACCAGGGACCCCTTCAAATCTCTGTCTCCTGTAGCAACCGGACAAGCTGCGTAGAGTTCGTAGAGGTGGAGGGGGACATTGTTCTCAGAAAAAGCAGGAGTTTTTGTCCCCACCCCAACCCCGCAAGATGTCCCCAACCTGAGCTGGAGGGCAGCTTTTCATTCCTGCTCGCTCGCCGGCTCCTCCTTCCATGACGCTTCCTCCTCCCTCTTGTGCTTCTTCTTTTTCTTCTTGTGATGCTTCTGGCTGAGCTCCTCCGCTCTGGGCTCAGAGGACTCCCCTTGCCACTGCCCCTCTCCTCCTTCTCCGGGTGGCCCAGAGGGGGCTTCCAGCTCCCCCCAACCCCCCAGCTCCTGCTTCACAGAGCTGGGCTCCAGCGACGCTGTCCCCCGTTCCTCCTCGGCTTTCTCCCTCTTCTTCTTTTTCTTCTTCTTGGGAGGGCTAAGCTCAGGCTCCTCTTTGACTTGTGCCAGGCAGGCCTGGGGGCTGCCCCCCAGGCTGCTTAGCTCCCTCCCCGGTTCGGTCTCGAGGCAGGCAGGGCCCACCAAGGCTGTTGGCACCGAAGCTGCCTCCTCTTCATGCCTCCGTTTCTTCTTATGCTTGTGTGCAGCCTTCCCCCCTGCCTGGGACCTGGGCTCAGCCTCCCCGGGTGCCACCACCCTCTCTTCCTCCTCTTCTTTCCTCTTCTCCTTCTTCCTCTTCTTGCTCCTGCGCCCCTCCTCCCCAGCCCCTTCCTCGGGGGCCATCTCCCCTTGCGCCACCAGCTCTTCGGAAATTGCCTCCGGACCTCGACTCGCCTGGGACTCCTCTTGCTTCACCAGGGGGTGCTCCTGGGGGTCCACCACCCTCTCGAGGGTCCGCTTCTTTTTCTTCTTCTTCCGGGGGTGCTCCTCGGCAGCTTCCTGCACGGGAGGGGGCCGCTTTGGACAGCCCCCAAAAGGCAGGAAGCGCTGCTTGAGGCCTTCGGGGATTTGGGGGGCCGGTCTGGCTGCCACAGGGAAGAGGGGCTGGTTGGCACTGGGGTCTCCATACCTCTCGCAAAAAGTCAGGGAGCTGCTGAAAGGGGGTGCGCAGGTGAGGAGGTCCAAGTGGCCTGATGGGACGAGCAGGCGGGCACTGCTGCCCCGGTCCCCTGGAGTCGCTTGGACATGGTAAACCTTCTGGGTCCCGTCCGACTGCGGCGCCTTCAGAATCTGGAAGCCCATGAGGGGCACGGCGTGGCCTTCAAGGCTGCGGGGCAGGAACCAAGGAACATGTTGAGAGAGTTAGCCATGGAAGAGAACACAGATGCAACAAAGTATTCATAAAGAGACCATATAACACCGGTCTTGAAAGACCTACATTGGCTCCCAGTACGTTTCCGAGCACAATTCAAAGTGTTGGTGCTGACCTTTAAAGCCCTAAACGGCCTCGGTCCTGTATACCTGAAGGAGGGTCTCCACCCCCATCGTTCAGCCCGGATGCTGAGGTCCAGCTCCGAGGGCCTTCTGGCGGTTCCCTCATTGCAAGAAGTGAGGCTACAGGGAACCAGGCAGAGGGCCTTCTCGGTAGTGGCACCCGCCCTGTGGAACGCCCTTCCAGCAGATGTCAAAGCGATAAACAACTACCTGACATTCAGAAGACATCTTAAGGCAGCCCTGTTCAGGGAAGTTTTTAACGTGTGATATTTTACTGTATTTTTGGGTTCTATGGAAGCCGCCCAGAGTGGCTGGGGAGGCCCACCCAGATGGGCGGGGTAGAAATAAATTATTGTTATTATTATTATTATTATTGTTATTTATTTATTTATTTAAAGTGGATTATTTTACAGGATGTTGGTTGCACAAGCGAACACTGTATTTGCAGAACCTGGGAACAACCAGACCTGACCCTGCACACTCGTACGCAGACTGTCCCCACTCCTCCCCAAGGAAAAGAGCGATGGGGGGGGGTACTGCTGGTTTTGACCTACAAAGGCGTACACAGCTCAGGACCCCAATGCCTCAAGGACCGCCTCTCCCCATGTGAACCAGCCTGGACCCCGCAACCATCATTCAAGGCCTTTCTTTGTGTTCCCGCTCAATGAAAGGTCCACAGGGTGGTGACACGAGAACGGGGCCCTTTCAGTGGTGGCTCCTCACAAGATGCTCTC
This sequence comes from Podarcis muralis, assembly GCF_004329235.1. Lineage (NCBI taxonomy): Eukaryota > Metazoa > Chordata > Lepidosauria > Squamata > Lacertidae > Podarcis > Podarcis muralis. The sequence continues at coordinate 4,209,818 of NC_041319.1, read as the reverse complement.
CTGGCATCATTACTCCATATCTTCTGGCAGGCACCAAAAAAACCATTCCTTTTTAACCAGGCCTTTGACTTTTAAGTCTCTATGGCCTTTTTGCATGGATGGGACGCTTTAGTGTAAAATAAAATACGGTCAAACCTTGGTTCCCGAACGGCTTAGTTGCTGAACAAATCAGCTCCCAAACGCCATAAGTGTTCCGGTTTGCAAACATTTTTTGGAAGGTTTTCAAACGGTTTTGGGAGTCGAACAGACTTCTTGAACGGATTAAGTTCGAGAACCAAGGTACCACTCTAAATAAATTACATCATTCTCTTTTAGATTTTTTCAAAAGTTGGTTTTAAGGTATATATGTGATTGCTTAAAATACGGCAAGTTGCTTTTGAGCAGCAAAAAAAAGGTGAATAATAAATGCAATTAACAATAATAATACCCCCATCTTAAGGCAGCTTTCTCCAACCTGGTCCCCTCGGCTGAAACCAGTGTGGCCCTGTGACGCTGAGGCTGATGGGAGTTGTAGTCCAACACGCAGGGCAGCAGGTTGTGGAAAGGTGACCTGAGGCTTCCTGAGCTCGCTCATGCTCACGTGCACACAAACATGCCTACCTCTCAGGGCTGAAGTTAGCGGGGGCTCTGATCAGCACCAGCTGCTTCGAGGGGCTCCGGAGCGACTCAGGGCTGAGGGGCGGCCCAGGGGCAAACGGGCTGGCAGCAAACTCCTCCGGGCACTCAAAACGCAACGGTCCTGGGGGAGGGGAGAGATTGGAGAGGTCAGTAAATAGCTCCCAGTATTATGGCAAGTAAGGGTGGCGCTGTGGGTTAAACCACAGAGCCTAGGACTTGCCGATCGGAGGGTCAGCGGTTCGAATCCCCGCGACGGGGTGAGCTCCCATTGCTCGGTCCCTGCTCCTGCCAACCTGGCAGTTCGAAAGCACGTCAAAAGTGCAAGTACAGTGGTACCTCGGGTTACATACGCTTCAGGTTACATTCGCTTCAGGTTACAGACTCCGCTAACCCAGAAATAGTGCTTCAGGTTAAGAAGTTTGCTTCAGGATGAGAACAGAAATCGTGCTCCGGCGGCGCGGTGGCAGCAGGAGGCCCCATTAGCTAAAGTGGTGCTTCAGGTTAAGAACGGACCTCCAGAACGAATTAAGTACTTATCCTAACGTACCACTGTAGATAAATAGGTACCACTCTGGCAGGAAGGTAAACAATGTTTCCGTGCGCTGCTCTGGTTTGCCAGAAGCAGCTTAGTCCTGCTGGCCACATGACCCGGAAGCTGTACGCCGGCTCCCTCGGCCAATAAAGCGAGATGAGCACCGCAACCCCAGAGTCGGTCACGGCTGGACCTAATGGTGAGGGGTCCCTTTACCTTTACTATTAAGGCAAGTTCTTAAAGAAATGGGAGTGCCTGACTACCTCATCTGTCTCCTGAGAAATCTCTATGTGGGACAAGAAGCTACAGTTAGAACTGGATATGGAACAACTGATCAGTTCAAAATTGGGAAAGGAGTACGACAAGGCTGTATATTGTCTCCCTGCTTATTTTACTTATATGCAGAATTCATCATGCGAAAGGCTGGGCTGGATGAATCCCAAGCCGGAATTAAGATTGCCGGAAGAAATATCAACAACCTCAGATATGCAGATGACACAACCTTGATGGCAGAAAGTGAGGAGGAATTAAAGAGCCTTTTAATGAGGGTGAAAGAGGAGAGCGCAAAATATGGTCTGAAGCTCAACATAAAAAAACCCTAAGATCATGGCCACTGGTCCCATCACCTCCTGGCAAATAGAAGGGGAAGAAATGGAGGCAGTGAGAGATTTTATTTCTTGGGCTCCATGATCACTGCAGATGGTGACAGCAGTCACAAATTAAAAGACGCCTGCTTCTTGGGAGAAAAGCAATGGCAAACCTAGACAGCATCTTAAAAAGCAGAGACATCACCTTGCCAACCCAGGTCCGTATTGTTAAAGCTATTGTTTTCCCAGTAGTGATGTATGGAAGTGAGAGCTGGACCATAAAGAAGGCTGATCGCCGAAGAATGGATGCTTTTGAATTATGGTGCTGGAGAAGACTCTTGAGAGTCCCATGGACTGCAAGAAGATCAAACCTCTCCATTCTGAAGGAAATCAGCCCTGAGTGCTCACTGGAAGGACAGATCCTGAAGCTGAGGCTCCAAGACTTTGGCCACCTCATGAGAAGAGAAGACTCCCTGGAAAAGACCCTGATGTTGGGAAAGATGGAGGGCACAAGGAGAAGGGGATGACAGAGGACGAGATGGTGGGACAGTGTTCTCGAAGCTACCAGCATGAGTTTGACCAAACTGGGGGAGGCTGTGGAAGACAGGAGTGCCTGGCGTGCTCTGGTCCAGGGGGTCACGAAGAGGCGGACACGACTAAACAACAACATGGTTTCCCCAGTAGTGATATATGGAAGTGAGAGCTGGACCATAAAGAAGGCTGATCGCCGAAGAATGGATGCTTTTGAATTCTGGTTCTGGAGGAGACTCTTGAGAGTCCCATGGACTGCAAGAAGATCAAACCTCTCCATTCTGAAGGAAATCTTGAAGCTACCAGCATGAGTTTGACCAAATTGCAGGAGGCAGTGGAAAACAGGACAGGAGTGCCTGGCGTGCTCTGGTCCAGGGGGTCACGAAGAGGCGGACACGACTAAACATCAGGGAGACCTTGCAGGCCCTTTGGCATCAGGACCACAGGGCCCCCTCTGCTCCACGCCCTCCGCAGGTACACTGCCCTTGCACATGGAGGCTCCACTCTGCTTCCACCCTCCCTGCAGCTGCCTCGCCCCCTTCTTAGGCTCCTCCTGGGAAACGGGGGCCGAAAAATCTGCTCGCCTCCCCTTCTCCGCTCACCCTCCGGGGCTCCGCTCCGGCCGCCGCCGCCCGGCACCTCCATGGCTGCAGCGCCCACGTGGAGCTCCTGGCAACCGCTGCCGCTTCCGGGTTCTCACCGGAGGCGGGGAGGCACTTGGTACGCTCCACGCTCTCTCGGCCGGGTGACGTCAGCGGCGTCCCCCGGGCAGAGCACAATGGTACCTTCCCGGCCCTTAAAGGGGAAACGAGCTCGCCTTTTCCCCTTTGTTTTTTGTCCGCCGACATCAATGGGGTTTTTCTATAGAGTGCGGCCGTTGTTCCAAACGGGGGTTGGCAGCAGGGAGATTCAGCAGGGGGGCAGCACAAAGGATGGGGAGGGACGGTCAGTGCATCATGCTGCTAACCAGAAGGTTGCTGGTTCGAGCCCACCTAGGGATGGCTGTGGTGGTCAGGATTCCTGCCTTGCAGCGGGTTGAGCTAGATGACCCTGGGGGAGCCCTTCCAACTCTACAATTCCATGCTCCTGAGTCGATGGGCTTAGGATTGGGTCTTCTCCATGCGTCGTCCCCCCCCCCCCGGTTTGTCTGGGCTCTTAAGTTATACAGTGGTACCTCAGGTTACATACTCTTCAGGTTACAGACTCCGCTAGTTGAGGCTCCAAGACTTTGGCCACCTCATGAGAAGAGAAGACTCCCTGGAAAAGACCCTGATGTTGGGAAAGATGGAGGGCGCAAGGAGAAGGGGACGACAGAGGACGAGATGGTGGGACAGTGTTCTCTAAGAGTCCAGCATGAGTTTGACCAAACTGCGGGAGGCAGTGGAAGACAGAAGTGCCTGGCGTGCTCTGGTCCAGGGGGTCACGAAGAGTCAGACACGACTAAACGACTAAACAACAACAACTTCATTTTATCTTCTGACATTCAGCTTCACGGGATGCCCATGGGTTTCTCTCTGCTCTTTCTCCATGCCGTGCATAACGCTGCAAACTTCTATCATGTTGCTTCTTCCTCCCCTTTTCTCTAAACTAAAGATAAAGGGACCCCTGACCATTAGGTCCAGTCGTGGCCGACTCTGGGGTTGCGGCGCTCATCTCGCTTTACTGGCCGAGGGAGCCGGCATACAGCTTCCGGGTCATGTGGCCAGCATGACTAAGCCGCTTCTGGCGAACCAGAGCAGCGCACAGAAACGCCGTTTACCTTCCCGCCGGAGCGGTACCTATTCATCTACTTGCACTTTGACATGCTTTCGAACTGCTAGGTTGGCAGGAGCAGGGACCGAGCAATGGGAGCTCACCCCGTCGCGGGGATTTGAACCGCCGACCTTCTGATCGGCAAGCCCTAGGCTCTGTGGTTTAGACAGTCCCAAAAGCTGCAACCTTAACTCTGTTATATATCCAGGGGCTCAAAGGGAAATGAAGCATCTCTGAGTTTCCCCAACTCACTTATACAGTGGTACCTCAGGTTAAGAACTTAATTCGTCCTGGAGGTCCGTTCTTAACCTGAAACTGTTCTTAACCTGGAGACCACTTTAGCTAATGGGGCCTCCCGCTGCCGCCGTGCTATTTCTGTTCTCATCCTGAAGCAAAGTTCTTAACCCCAGGTACTATTTCTGGGTTAGTGGAGTCTGTAACCTGAAGCATATGTAACCTGAAGCGTAAGTAACCTGAGGCGTATGTAACCCGAGGTACCACTGTGGTGATGTATGGAAGTGAGAGCTGGGCCATAAAGAAGGCTGATCACCGAAGAATTGATGCTTTTGAATTCTGGTCGGGAGGAGACTCTTGAGAGTCCCATGGACTGCAAAAACGAAGAGCGCATGGTTAAACTGCGGAACTCCCTGCCACAGGAGGCTGTGATGCTTCTGAATCCCAGTTGCTGGAGGGGAGAGTTGCTCTCGCTCTCGGATCCTTCTTGTGGCATCTGGTTGCCACTGTGAGAACAGGATGCTGGTCTACATGGGCCCTTGCCCTGATCCAGCAGGCTCTTCTCATGTGCTTATGTTCTTAAATGTATTAATAAGGGTCAAAATCAATTCAAGTGGGGTAAAGGTAAAGGTACCCCTGCCCGTACGGGCCAGTCTTGACAGACTCTAGGGTTGTGCGCTCATCTCACTCAAGAGGCCGGGAGCCAGTGCTGTCCGCAGACACTTCCGGGTCACGTGGCCAGCGTGACAAGCTGCATCTGGCGAGCCAGCGCAGCACATGGAAACGCCGCTTACCTTCCCGCCAGTAAGCGGTCCCTATTTATCTACTTGCATCCGGGGGTGCTTTCGAACTGCTAGGTTGGCAGGCGCTGGGACCGAGCAACGGGAGCGCACCCCGCCGCGGGGATTCGAACCGCCGACCTGACAATCGGCAAGCCCTAGGCGCTGAGGTTTTACCCACAACGCCACCCGCGTCCCCATAAAGTGGGGTTAGTTATTTACTATTTAAAGTTAGTGTTCAGTCAGGCTTCGTGGCCAAAGCGAAGCAGAGAGGCTGATGCTTTTGCTGCGTGTGCTTGTGGGTAATGCATGAAGATTCTGATCAACTCTAATGAACAGGGTCGTGACCCTTGGTTAATCCAAAGGAAAAGGAGAGTGATCTTGCATATTAATTGCGGTATATAATTTGTGATCCATATGCACCCTGCAATTCTACTTTACGCCACTGGGTGTCACTGTTGCATTGCCAGTTGGTGCTTCCAAATGTAAAAAAATAACGTGAATTTTAATCCGTTTAGTATTTTAATTTGTATGTTTTAAAGCATTGTTGTTTCCCCTCGATTTTATTGTTTTGTCTTTTGTAAGGCAGCTTTGAGGGTTGTTTTTTTTACTTCCAAGCGGATGGTATAATTTTTTTACGAGTAAATGAGTTTTAAAAAATGAATTTTTGCAGCAGAAAAAAAAAAGATTTATGCACAGCTGGGTGTGCAACAGTATGATTCTCAGCAGACGGTTAATTTTAACTTAAATTAAGCAATGTGAGCAGCGGAGGCAGGAGAGGCAGGAACCAACCAGAACTAAATCGGTACGGCCTTAGAGCATAAAGGTACCCTGCCCGTACGGGCCAGTCGTGTCTGACTCTAGGTTGCTGCTCATCTCGCTTAAGAGGCCGGGGGCCAGCGCTGTCCTTGAGAACACTTCCGGGTCACGTGGCCAGCGCCCATGACGAATGCATCTGGCGAGCCAGCGCAGCCACGGGAAACGCCGTTTACCTTCCCACTATAAAGCGGTACCTATTTACTACTTGCATTGAGGTGAGCTTTCGAACTGCTAGGTGGGCAGGAGCGGACCGGAAAGACGGGAGCTCACCCTGCTCTGGGGATTCGACCGCCGACCACACGATCAGCAAGTCCTAGGCACTGAGGTTTTACCCCCAGCGCCACCCACCGTCAACTAGGAGCATAGCTGTCAACTTTTCCCTTTCTTGCGAGGAATCCTATTTGGAATAAAGGGAGACGTTGACAGCTATGCTTAGAGGATCAGACCTAAGTGCTCCCACCTCCCTCAGAGCCCAGTACCCTCTTTCTCTCATTGCCCAGCCAGACACCCCAGTGGGGTCCCCATAAGGCAAAAGGCCTCTCCAGGGTTTATTCATCTTTTACGCCCAGCAACTCGGGACGTGTGCAACCATTGATATCTATCAAGCTCAGCTGGGAGCAATGGCTGTCCAGTGCTCCGGGGTAGGAATCTTTCTCAGCTCTTATTTATTTCACAAAATCTATATACCACTTGATTGTTTAAAATAAAAAAATCAGCAAGAACTTCCAAATGGTTTACAAAAGGGGGAAAAACAACAAAATCAAGCGAAATTTACAAATGGTTTAAAACATACAAAACCTTAAAATACTAAAATGTAAAGTTCGCACCAACTTTCTAAGCATCTGGACAGGCCTGTCTAAACAAGGACATTTTTTGCAGTCAGCAAAAAGAGCACAGGGAAGTTGCCTGCTTGATGTAAATAGGCAGGGAGTTCCAAAGTGTGGGAATGTTCAGCGTGGCAGGAGAGGATATATTGTTTATTAGTATCCTAATATTAGGTCCGTATAGTTAAAGCTATGGTTTTCCCAGCAGTGATGTATGGAAGCGAGAGCTGGACCATAAAGAAGGCTGATCGCCGAAGAATTGATGCTTTTGAATTCTGGTGCTGGAGGAGACTCTTGAGAGTCCCATGGATTGCAAGAAGATCCAACCTCTCCATTGTGAAGGAAATCAGCCCTGAGTGCTCACTGGAAGGACAGATCCTGAAGCTGAGGCTCCAAGACTTTGGCCACCTCCTGAGAAGAGAAGACTCCCTGGAAAAGAGCCTGATGTTGGGAAAGATGGAGGGCACAAGGAGAAGGGGGCGACAGAGGACGAGATGGTGGGACAGTGTTCTCGAAGCTACTAGCATGAGTTTGACCAAACTGCGGGAGGCAGTGGAAGACAGGAGGGCCTGGTGTGCTCTGGTCCAGGGGGTCACGAAGAGTTGGACACGACTAAACGACTAAACAAAGTATCCTTCCTAATTTGCATTAGCCAGTTCCTTTACTTAGCAGAGTTTACATCCCCCTTTTTACATGCACAGCAGATAGCTGGTTGCAGGCTCGTGTGAGCCTCTCACTATTATACGATTCAGTCCGTCTCAGATTGAATTGTACGTTCCTGGTAAGTTCCCTTGAATCCCTCTTAAAAGAATAAAGACGCCACAATCTTATTCAAAGTCAATAAAAGAAGTTTACTTACATCAGTTCACAGTTGGATCCCTGAAGGCAGACTTAGTTACCAATATGTACATGTGGATCTACCCCTTATGGGGGAATAATCCCAGTGCTTCTGCTAGCTGAGAGCTAGCAGAGTCCTAGCCAAAAGCTGGTCAAATCAAGAAGGAAGTAAAAAAGAGAGAGAGAGTGCTGTGTGACTCGTCCTTTTGTTACCTGGACAGGTGAGGTCACGCCCACCTTCTGTCACATGCAAAAGGAAGGATGCTCCAGCCAGGAGAAACAGGAAGTTTCGACCGGCTGGACCAAACCATCCCCTCGCATGTCTTCTCTAGCATTATAAGAAATGTTGTACTTGTCTGCTTCTCATGGATCACATCCCACACAAAGTTCATGTGCTACCACTCTTAAGTCGTGTCCGTTCCACCAACTGAATAGGTCGAGTGGGCACATATGGGGCAAGACTGGTCCCAGGTTGTTGAGGGTTTTATATGCTAGTAGTAACACCTGACGCGGGTGGCGCTGTGGGTTAAACCACAGAGCCTAGGACTTGCCAGTCAGAAGGTTGGTGGTTCGAATCCCCGCGACAGTAAAGCGGGATGAGCGCCGCAACCCCAGAGTCAGCCAGACTGGACCTAATGGTCAGGGGTCCCTTTACCTTTACTAGTAACACCTGAGAATGCTCTGTGCCGTGAGACTAGGGCCCTTCAGGATTTAACCTCCTTCCGCAGGGCCTGTAAGACAGAGCTATTCCGCCTGGCCTTTAATTTGAATTCAGCCTGATCTTTTATGTCCCTTCTCTTCCCTCCCCCTCCCCTTTTATGAAGATCACCCGCTCTGAGACCCCACAGCTAATTCTCCCCTGGCCTCCTCGCTGGCCCAAGTAGGACCAATTCAGAATTTTATTGTTATCCATGTTTTTATACTGTATTTTATGCTGCTTTTACAATTAAGTTTTCTAAATTTGTTGTTAGCCGCTCTGAGCCCGGTTTTTGAACCGGGAAGGGCGGGGTATAAATAAAAATTTATTATTATTTATTATTAATCTGAAGGTCTTGGGTTTGGGCCCCACATTGGGCAAAAAGATTCCTGCCTGGCAGGGGGCTGGACTGGATGACCCTTGCGGTCCCTTTCCAACGCTACGATTCTGTGTTCCACGGCGCAGAGCAACGCTGGCTATGCCAGTCATGAGGCTTACCCAGTCAGCCAGAACCCTTCACCTAGACGAAGGAACTGGTTTGGCAAGCTCACTCTCTTACGTTCCACCTCCCCAGATTCAGAATTCGTGGAGGAGGCAGCAATGAAAGCCACTTGATGGAAACCACTCTGCACTGGTCCTGTTTACTGGTTTCCCTTTAGGGCAGTGATAGCCAAACTTGGCCCTCCCGCTCTTTTGGGACTACAACTCCCATCATCCCTAGCTAACAGGACCAGGGGTCAACGATGATGGGAATTGTAGTCCCAAAACAGCTGGAGGGTCAACTTCGGCCATCACTGCTTTAGGGTATCACTGTGAGAACAGGATGCTGGAACTAGATGGGCCGTTGGCCTGACCCAGCAGCCTCTTCCGATGTTCTTGTTATCTTACAATCCTGAGAATGGGAAGGGACTCAGGGCATCATCCAGACTGACCCCTCCCACCAAACCCACAGCAATATGCAGACTTCGGTTCTGCATAAGTGTGCACAGTTAAAAGTATGGGGTTTGCTCTCAAGGGATGCGATGATGGCCACGGCGTCAGGATTCAGCAAATCTGTGGAGGAGGCACAAAGTTAAACAGACAAGGCCTATCGCCCAGAGCTCTCATCCGTCTCAGTTTGGCTGGTTTCTCCCTGAATAATAATAATAATAATAATAATAATAATAATAATAATAATTTATTATTTATACCCCGCCCATCTGGCTGGGTTTCCCCAGCCACTCTGGGCGGCTTTCAACTGAATATTAAAAACAGTACAGCATCAAACATTAAAAACTTCCCTAAAGAGGGCTGCCTTCAGATGACTTTTAAAAGTAAAATAGTTGTTTATTGCTCTGACATCTGATGGGAGGGTGTTCCACAGGGCAGGTGCCACCACCGAGAAGGCCCTCTGCCTGGTTCCCTGTAACCTTACTTCTCGCAATGAGGGAACCGCCAGAAGGCCCTCGGCACTGGATCTCAGTGTCCGGGCAGAACGATGGGGGTGGAGACGCTCCTTCAGGTATACAGGACCGAGGACGTTTAGGGCTTTAAAGGTCAGCACCAACACTTTGAATTGTGCTCGGAAACGTACTGGGAGCCAATGCAGATCTCTCAGAACCGGTGTTATGTGGTCCCGGCGGCCACTCCCAGTATAAACACACCGGTATTTGTCCTGGCACTGCCAGCTGGCTTGTGGAGAGGGCAATTCTTCTTGCCCTGCAAGTGAACCCTCTCCTCTCTGGGTCAGAGTCGCCATTGCTGCATGTGGTTTGACACTGAGCCACGAGGAGGGAGGATCCGGCCCATTTCGTTGGCTCTCTGCTCTCTCCTCCCTGGAATGGTGCCCTGACTCTTGCAGGAGGGGCTGGAGGGGCTGAGTGTCTGCAAAGGGGGTGTCACCCAGCTAGATTTTTGCAGGGGAGTCTGATCTGAGCGCCTGGAGCCTGCTGCCCTCCTGTACCCCATTCCCTCGTCTTTGCGGCCCCCCCCCCGCCATCTGCTTATTTGATTAAATCCACTTATTGCACCACTGAGATCTTTCTTCCTTTGCTTTCCCTTCTCGCCACGAAGACTCAGGCACTGCAGTTTAGGAAAGACGTTGATGAACAGGACCAAAATGTTGATGGCATTTTACCATTGTGCTGTGGAGAGAGTATTAACTTATGGTCTGTGTGTGTGGTTTGGGAGCTGCACGGGAGCTGTCAGGGGAAAAACAATGCTGTCCAGGGTTGTAAAGACTGCGGAGAGAATAATTGGGTGCACTCTTCCCACCTTGGATCAAATCTACGCTTCCAGGTGCCATAAGAAAGCTGCAGAGATAGCGCAGGATAGTGCGCACCCCGGAAATGATTTCTTTCAGCTTCTGGAAGAAGGTAAAAGGTAAAGGTAAAGGGACCCCTGACCATTAGGTCCAGTCGTGGCCGACTCTGGGGTTGCAGCGCTCATCTCGCTTATTTGCCGTGGGAGCCTGCGTACAGCTTCCGGGTCATGTGGCCAGCAGACTAAGCCACTTCTGGCAAACCAGAGCAGCACACGGAAACGCCGTTTACCTTCCCGCCGGAGCGGTACCTATTTATCAACTTGCACTTTGACGTGTTTTCAAACTGCTAGGTTGGCAGGAGCAGGGACTGAGCAACGGGAGCTCACCCTGTCGCGGGGATTCGAACCGCTGACCTTCTGATCGGCAAGTCCTAGGCTCTGTGGTTTAGCCCAAAGCGCCACCTGTGTCCCTTAACATGGGGATTAGCAGCTAATAAAAGTTTGGGGGCTCTTTTGTTCGGGGCTTCCACCTTGTTCCACCTTGTGGCAGATGGGAGTCCTGTCGCGACAGTCTTCAATAAAGACCAAGCCTACTGGCTGCTGTTTTGCTCTGGTATTCCTGGCTGGTGTCCTTGTTTTTTGTAGAAAGGAGCCACCAGAGTTCTCTGTTAACAAGCCCAAGTCACAAAGCACATTCAAAATGCCATGGTTCCCCTTCAGACAGTCTGCAATGCTTCTGAATGGCCTGTTGCCCCGAAACCGCAGGAATGGGAGAGTTTCCTTTTGTGCTCATGTCCTCCTTGTGGATTTCCCAGTGTGGCAACTGGCTGGCCACTGTGATTGCAGGATGCTGGACTCGATGGGCCTTTGGCCTGATCCTGCAGCCTCTTCCTCTGTCCTCACCCCACCCGCTGCGAACTGCATTTAAGCCAAGCACCCAGGGGTGCCGTGCAGCAAGGCCACAAACGCAGCTGTCGTTGAACTCTTAGAATCATAGAATCATAGAGTTGGAAGAGACCACAAGGGCCATCGAGTCCAACCCCCTGCCAAGCAGGAAACACCATCAGAGCACTCCTGACATATGGTTGTCAAGCCTCTGCTTAAAGACCTCCAAAGAAGGAGACTCCACCACACTCCTTGGCAGCAAATTCCACTGTCAAACAGCTCTTACTGTCAGGAAGTTCTTCCTAATGTTTAGGTGGAATCTTCTTTCTTGTAGTTTGGATCCATTGCTCCGCATCCGCTTCTCTGGAGCAGCAGAAAAACAACCTTTCTCCCTCCTCTATGTGACATCCTTTTATATATTTGAACATGGCTATCATATCACCCCTTAACCTCCTCTTCTCCAGGCTAAACATGCCCAGCTCCCTCAGCCGTTCCTCATAAGGCATTGTTTCCATCGTTTGCTTCGGTTTTATGTCCTTAAGCCTAGATTGCATTTTCTTTTCTTTTTGTTGGTAATATTGAATTTCTTGCCAAACTGTGGGATTTTTGCCACTTTATAACTCAACGGCACACTCCCCATTTTGCATAGCCGTATTTTCAATGCTCTGCATTTCGGAAGTTTTTGAATATTCACCATAACTTTGGGCAACTGCTCAAAGGGAGCTGGGATGATTGATTTGTGGTTGTTCTTATTTTTACTATTATTATTTTGTGGGGGTTTTTGTATTGTAAATTTTTGGGTGGAGATCTGCCCTGGGATCTGAAGATGAAGGCGGCATACACATTTAATTAATGAATTCTAATAGCAGCTCATGGTGGAAAAGGGCCATATGACTCAATCGGTCGGTTTTCAACCCAACATCTTCACGTTCTCTGTGCCCATTCAGGAAATGACTTGAAGCTGTCAAAAGCCCAGGAAAGGCCACCTCTTCCCTCATCCGGACATTACAGCATTTGTTGTTGTTTTTTCAATATAGCGACTGAGTGGCACATTTTTCCCAAGCCCCTCCCATTTTATGCACTCTGCCCCCCCCCTTTCCCCTCCGCAACAGATACGGTCAGTACCCCCTAATAGCTTATTCCCCAGGCTTTCATCTGTCTGGTTTAGAGGAAGCGGGTTTTCTTTTGTCGACTGGGATCCAGAGCGGGGAGGGAAGGGAATTTGAAGAAAAAACAAGCCCATCCATGTCCTTGGCTCACCTCGCAGCCAAAGGGATGCTGGGGCTTCCTCCAGAGGACCAGGCCTCTTACGCCGGGGATGTTTCTCAAAATAGTGTGGGGCTGTTCCTGCTTCCTTGATGCTCTTAAGCAAAGTTTGTGGCACCAGACAGAAAGGTTGTTGCTTTTTTATTCCCCTGGGGGGGGGGTGGGAAGGAGATGACCGGTTGCTCTCAGGGGTGAAGGAAGGCCAGGAAATGCAACAGCTCTTTGGCCGCTGAAAGAAATCACAGGACTGTAGTGTTGGAAGGGACCCCCAAGGGTCATCTAGTCCAACCTCCTTCATGGCCTAGGACCCTCGTACCTACGGGACCGCCTCTCCCGGTATGCCCCGCGGAGGACCTGAAGGTCCATAAATAGCAACACCCTAGCGGGCCCTAAGGAAGTCAGATTAGCCTCAACCAGAGCCAGGGCCTTTTCAACACTGGCCCCGGCCTGGAGGAATGCTGGAGTTTCTGGGTCAGCTTCAAGGGCAGCCCCGCATAGAGCGAGTTACAATAATCAAGCCTGGCTTGATTACAAGCAGGATTTGAACCCAAGAACAACTTTCCCCTCCTGCCTTTTCCAGCAACCAGCAATTCAGAATTGCTGCCTCCATCCTGGCTCACAGGCATCGATAGTCCTCTCCTCTTGCATGAATTTGCTCCATCCTCTTTGAAAGCCATCCGTGTTGGTGGCCTTCAAATGCCTCCTGTGGCAAGGAGTTCCGTAGTTTAACTCTGCACTGGGTGAAGAAGAACCTCATCTTATCCCGAATCTTCCAAGGCATTTATCTTCTTTGAATGTCCAAGAGTTCCGGCGTTATGAAATTGGTTGTCTGAAGGAGTCCTAAGTCTTAGCTCTGGCCATCTGCCCTCATCCTCAGCTTGCCCCATTTTGTTAATTTGTGTTTGAGGGAGCGGGGCGATGGTTTCATTTTTATTATGTATTTTGTGTTTTCATCTTGCTGTGAAGTTCCCTGAGATCTATGTGTGAGGAGTAAAAAGGTTGCTTTTTCAAAAGGCCATAAGGTTGCAATGGCCAGGTAACCACGGACTTGTTTGATACTTATATCTGGAACGGCTTGTGATTAGAACACCCATTAACAGGGCGGCATTGCAGCTGAAATATGGATTATCTGTATGTTTTAGCAGATATAGGACTCATTCCCACCCTGATAGTGGTCAGGTTGTGGTATTATTGCTTGAGTCAATGTGCAAAAGCATAAAAACAAGGTGTCTGTCTCTCAGCCATCCACACCCCTGGCGTGCGGGCCATGCCGCTCTCCCTGCTCCAGCGCCTGCCCCACCCGGCTGCCCCGTCGGCTCCTGACGTGAGTGATGCATGCGTATGAAGCATTTCCTCCCGTCCGTCCGTCTGTCCATCCTTCCCTTTGCTGCCTTCCAGGCCAAGAAGGTGTTGTTTCTGTCCTCCAGGCTATGCCCTCCTCCGGCTTGCTCACCGCCATGGCGATGTGTCATCCTCACAACAGAAGGGCCCCCGAGACGGGCAGCTTAAAATAGCCTCCCTGCTGTTCGTTGAAAGAAAATCATAGGAAAATGATGCGCCGTTGGGTATTTTGACACCTGGTAAAATTGCCAAAATGTATAGAACCAGTTCAAACACGTGCTGGAAAAAGGAAAGAGGCTACGTTTTATCATATGTGGTGGTCGTGTGGGGTGGTAAAAGCTTTCTGGGAAATGATATATAATGAGGTGTGGGAAATGTTTAAGTTAAGTTTTGTTAAAAAAAACCAGAGGCTTTTTTGTTAGGCATGGCCACTGGTCCCATCACCTCCTGGCAAATAGAAGGGGAAGAAATGGAGGCAGTGAGAGATTTTACTTTCTTGGGCTCCATGATCACTGCAGATGGTGACAGCAGTCACGAAATTAAAAGACGCCTGCTTCTTGGGAGAAAAGCAATGACAAACCTAGACAGCATCTTAAAAAGTAGAGACATCACCTTGCCAACAAAGGTCCGTCTAGTTAAAGCTCTGGTTTTCCCCGTAGTGATGTATGGAAGTGAGAGCTGGACCATAAAGAAAGCTGATCGCCGAAGAATGGATGCTTTTGAATTCTGGTGCTGGAGGAGACTCTGGAGAGTCCCATGGACTGCAAGAAGATCAGACATATCCATTCTGAAGGAAATCAGCCCTGAGTGCTCACTGGAAGGACAGATCCTGAAGCTGAGGCTCCAAGACTTTGGCCACCTCCTGAGAAGAGAAGACTCCCTGGAAAAGACCCTGATGTTGGGAAAGATGGAGGGCACAAGGAGAAGGGGACGACAGAGGACAAGATGGTGGGACAGTGTTCTCGAAGCTACCAGCATGAGTTTGACCAAACTGCGGGAGGCAGTGGAAGACAGGAGTGCCTGGCGTGCTCTGGTCCATGGGGTCACGAAGAGTCAGACATGACTAAACAACAACAACAACAAGGTTCTTAGGGATATTTGGCCACTGCCGCCTTTGGCGTGATCCAGCAGGGCTCTCCATATGAAGGTCTACTGAAACAGCAGAACCTCCATGGCCAGGGCAGTCTACCTCTGGGAATGGCAGGAACTGCTCATGCACTTGAATCCTGCCTGTGGGTTTCTTAGGATGGGCATCTGGTTGGCCGCTGTGATGCTGGACCAGACGGGCCGCCTTTGGCCTGATTCATCAGGCTGTTGTGTTCTTGGAGAACCTCCAGGTCCAGAGGCAGTCTATCTAGATTTCTTTGTTCCTTTTGGCCACAGGATGCTGGACTAGAGAAGGCCCTTGCCTGGTACAAAAGCCAGGCTCTCCTGACGTTCTCACGCACCGCCACCCCCTTCTCTCTCCGGCCCCCGCTGGGCTGCTCCCTTCCCTGCACGAAAACGTATTTTATCCCTTTTTTGGAGAGGCAGGGCTGTTTTGAAGGAAATGCACTTCTGAGCTGGAGCGTTTTCCTGCGTTTCCCAGATAATAAACATCCCTCTGACCCCCCTCACCTCTGGTGCTCCGTCCAGGGGGAATACGTGCAGGAGGGCAGTTGGAAAGGGGGGGCAGCAGAAGGCGGGGCCCTTCCTTCCCCCAGGCTGCTGCCCTGTGACCCACAGCGCCCTGATCCCTTGCGCCAAGCGTCTTCCCACTGAGGAGGGCTGCCAAGCGCCCCCCCTCCAAGGCCTAACTGACCTCCAGGTATGACGCTATCGCTAGATTTATTTCTTCCCTTGCCACCTCATTCTAGTCAGGCCGGTTTCTCTGGCAGCCTCCTGACCGGCGGTGGGGTGGGGGAAGCTGGCCAGGCCATCTGTGGGGCAGCTAATAATAGAGGCCACGTTCTTCCTCGCTGGGGCTGGACACTGTTTCAAAGCAGACCGCCCCCCCCTTCCCCAAGTTGGAAATGATTCGTTTGTGGGGCTGGTTCTCTCCCCCCCCCATCCTGCCCTTCCTTTAGACCTGGTCATCTACTCAATAGCTAAGAGACAAGCAGCAGCTCAGGACAGAAGTGCTCATTCTATTCCAATGGGTAGGGCCTGCGGAACTCCCTTCCACTCGATATTTGCTGTTCTCCGGCGGGATTATCGGGCCACGTAAAAACCCAGGTTGTTTTAATGGGAGTTGGCTGAGCACCCCCTTCCTTTGCATAAAAAGCTTCCCCCGCTTCTCAAAACAATCAGACTTTTTTGCAAATAAGAAAGAGACGAGGAGATGCTACAGGAAGGGTGGAGGAGATACTACAGGAAGGGTGGAGGAGCGTTTGCAGCACCACAAACCTGATTTTATCTTTCGAATGATTCAAAGGGTTGTTTTTACCGTGGAGCTTATTGCTTTATCTTTTTCGTAAACGGCTTCGGGGTGGGTTGGTTTGACGAGCAAGCGCTGTATAGTTTTTCCGAAATAAATTAGTAAGCAAACCTCCGCCTGCTCCTCCCATAGTTTCTACAAGAATGCAATGAGAGCCCATCTCGTCCGGCGCCCTGTTCTCGCAGTGGCCAACCAGCTGCCCATTATGGGAAGCCCAGTAATATCCAAAGGCAGGGGTCTGCAACCTTTAAGACAAAAAGAGCCACTGGGACCCGTTTCCAAAGGAAAAAAAACTGGGAGCCGCAAAACTCGTCATTATAAAAATAACTTTTTGTCACTTTTTATTATTATTTCTTTGTTTGACCCCTCAGAATTACTCCTCCTCATAGAAATAAACGTTAAATTAACAAGTTACCTTTTTGTGTGTGTGTGTTCTTCACTCCCCTTCAAAACAGTGACCAGCGTACATGCCCCTTACAATGCAGTGACCAGCGTACATGCCCCTTACAATGTAGCGGGCGGGCGGGCGGGAAGGTGATGTCGGGACGGTGCGTGACTAACGCACGCACCGCCCCCATGCGACGTCACAGCCAGTACAGCGCCCGCCACAGTGGGGAGTGTCGGGGCGCACAATGTGCCTCCTCCCCTCGCTAGTATCCACCCCGGAGCCGCGGCAAAGGTGTAAAAGAGCCACATGCGGCTCTGGAGCCGCGGGTTGCAGACCCCTGTCCAAAGGCAACACGATAACCAAGTACAACAATGCGATGTCAATATACTCTGTATAATCTATACAGAACATTGAACCATATGAAATATATGAAATATGCACTTTCTGCAAAACCAAATAAACAGAAATCTTCTAAATCTCTGAAAGTCACAAAATATGCACTCTTGATGGATTCCTTTTGAAAACATAGAACCAAATAAACATAAGTCTTATAGGTCTCTAGAAGTCTTTGTGGGCTATGCAAATCTCTGAAAAAAGCAATGGGTCTTATCTGGTGAAAACAAGCTGCAAAGCTTTGTTTTATGACGCTGAAGTGGTCTGCAAACAGACGTAGTGAAGAGTGATTCTGGATATACCCACTGTTTCATGGAATTCTTCTTCAGCGCAGCAGAAGGGTACAGAAATGCTTCATAAACCCATCTATATGGTGAATGGAATTGTATAACAACAATTGCTATGGACTAGACAGCATCTTGGGACGTGGGTGGCGCTGTGGGTAAAAGCCTCAGTGCCTAGGGCTTGCTGATCGAAAGGTTGACGGTTCGAATCCCCGCGACGGGGTGCGCTCCCGTCGTTCAGTCCCAGCGCCTGCCAACCTAGCAGTTCGAAAGCACCCCTGGGTGCAAGTAGATAAATAGGGACCGCTTACTGGCGGGAAGGTAAACGGCGTTTCCGGTGTGCTACGCTGGCTCGCCAGATGCAGCTTGTCACACTGGCCATGTGACCCGGAAGTGTCTCCGGACAGCGCTGGCCCCCGGCCTCTTGAGTGAGATGGGCGCACAACCCTAGAGTCTGTCAAGACTGGCCCGTATGGGCAGGGGTACCTTTACCTTTAGACAGCATCTGAAAAGCAGAGACATCACCTTGCCAAAAAGGTCCGTATAGTTAAAGCTCTGGTTTTCCCAGTAGTGATGTACGGAAGTGAGAGCTGGACCATAATGAAGGCTGATCGCCGAAGAATGCATGCTTTTGAATTCTGGTGCTGGAGGAGACTCTTGAGAGTCCCATGGACTGCAAGAAGATCAAGCCTCTCCATTCTGAAGGAAATCAGCCCTGAGTGCTCACTGGAAGGACAGATCCTGAAGCTGAGGCTCCAAGACTTTGGCCACCTCATGAGAAGAGAAGACTCCCTGGAAAAGACCCTGATGTTGGGAAAGATGGAGGGCGCAAGGAGAAGGGGACGACAGAGGACAAGATGGTGGGACAGTGTTCTCGAAGCTACCAGCATGAGTTTGACCAAACTGCGGGAGGCAGTGGAAGACAGGAGGGCCTGGCGTGCTCTGGTCCAGGGGGTCATGAAGAGTCAGACACAACAACAACAACAACAACAACAATTGCTATGGAGCAGTGGTCATAAAGTTATGTAGATGTGCTGAAGAAGAATTCCACGAAACAGTGGGTCATCGTGTTGTCTTTGGATATTACTGATATTTGTTTGAAACACAGGGGTTTCATCATTATAGGAAGCCCAACAGCAGGATCTGACCAAAAGAGCAACACTTTCTGATACGGAAGGAGGAAGGGGGGGGCACCCACCTTCCCCTCCATTGCTTCCTGAAGGGGCCCGAGGCGATGACCTCGACAGTGCCCAGCTCTGCCTAGAACCCTCAGCCCCCACATCGTTACACAAGCACCACACTATACCCCTGCCTTGTTAATAAAAGGCTCTCTTTCCTATTTCTATACGGGCGAAATAAGCCCCGTCTTTCTTATGCCTTCCTCTCGCTCTATTTCTTATGTGAGTAGACCGCATCATAATGTATCCCCATTCACTATACTGAGCTGCGCTTTAGCCAATCACAGCCATGCATTCGCCCTGCAGAAGCTAGCTCAGGGAGCTACTGCACGCCTCATTTCACTCCTGACAAGCTGCTGACGGCCCCCCACTGTGAGAACAATGGATCCGAAACCAGAGACCTCGTAAAACTGTCAAAATCTTGTTACAATCTGTAAAACAAGAAAATCCTTAATAAAATATTAAACAAAAAAAAAAAAAAAAAAAAAAATCTTGTTACAATGTATCCATTCTTGCTACAATGTGTCCATTTTGTTTCCGCTCTTGATCACCAATACGGAATGGGTCAGAAAGCATAGAAAACCTTTGGAAATTGATATAAAATCAACCATAACTCCGATTTCTTAGCTCTTGGTGTCATTCAACTCAGCTCCCTTTGGACTCCATGATGGCACCCCGACCTCCATAATCCCTGAAGCGGCAGGGCACGTACACAGGAACTCCTTAATCCTGTCGGATCGTTTCGCTTAACCTTTCCTCCGGGCAATACTAGGTGACAGACGATGCATATCTCTGACCCATTGTCTTGCCACCACCGGTACTCAATAAATGTTTACCTATGTATATCTCTCGCTCTGCATATTCCCCCCTCCCTTATCTTAAATGTTAATTAATGTAACCCCACCTTTCCTTAATATATTCATGACGTGTGAAATATATTCATGATGTAACCCGTGAAACCCAACCTTCCCATAATGTATTCATGACGTTTTGTGCACTGTATTCTGGGACTTGGAGGGAACTTTTAATAGTTTATGTCGCCCCATTCTCGGGGTTCAATCTCGTTTTGAACCTGTTGCGCAATAAACTTGGATCTTCGTACTTTGCTCCTGTGTCCGGCTGAGCTCCCTTTTCCTCCGCAAGGACCTGCGGACTCTGTCCGACGAGCTGGGTGGCAGGGCAAATACGCACCCAGATTTTCCGTAACACTTTCCCCTCTTGCGGTTTCCAGCAAATGGCGTTCAGAAGCATTGCGGCCTCTGACTGTGGCTAGTAGCCGCTGCTAGCCATCTCCACGAATTTGCCCAACCTTCTTTCAAACCCATCTCTCTCGGTCATTGTAATAGAATTTTAAGGTCATATATATATATATATATATATAATAAATGTTCATAAATGTACCAATGTCTGGAGCAGCACAGGAAGACCTCCTGAAACCATTTTGACTCCCAAACTGACCAAATGTTTCTCTGCAAGGAGGGAGGGGGGTGAGGGAGCCTACCCATTGTCCCAGGAATTAAGTAATCACCATTTCAAAAGGAATGGGCAGGCTATCAGGAAAGGCAATCAGATAAGGCATTATCTGAAATCCTGCCAGACAGGAAAAACAACAGCACTCAAATTTCTGTTGTAGATCGCCTTTTCTGTGATGTAGGTACGATGTTTGAGGGGGGTGGTCTTGGGTTACACCCCTTCTGTGATGTATGTATGATGTATGGAGGGGTGGTCTTGAGCGCCAGGGCAGGGAATTTAAAATGTCTATATAAGGGCAGGCACACCTTGGTTCTGGGTCCTCCTTTCTCCTGCGTGTGAGGGGAGCACCCTGTTGTAACAGATCAATAAAGATCAGGCTTACTAGCTGCTTTGCTTCTCAATATTCTCTGGTTGGCCTCTGTTATTTTCTCCTACCAATAGGGAACCCATGTAAGGACTCTATACGGGCTCTTAGATACCCCATAAGGTGACCCGGAAACTACAACTAATCCAGAATGCGGCAGCTAGACTGGGGACTGGGTGCGGCCGCCGAGACCACATAACACCGGTCTTGAAAGACCTACATTGGCTCCCAGTACATTTCCGAGCACAATTCAAAGTGTTGGTGCTGACCTTGAAAGTCCTAAACAGCCTCAGTCCTGTATACCTGAAGGAGCGTCTCCACCCTCATTGTCCAGCCCAAACACTGAGGCCCAACGCCGAGGGCCTTCTGACGGTTCCCTCATTGCGAGAAGCAAAGCTACAGAGAACCAGGCAGCGGGCCTTATTGGTGGTGGCGCCCGCCCTGTGGAACGCCCTCCCTTCAGATGTCAAAGAGATAAACAACTACCTGACATTCAGAAGACATCTGAAGGCAGCCCTGTTCAGGGAAGTTTTTAATGTGCAACATCTTCGTGTATTTTTGGTCTTTGTTGGAAGCCGCCCAGAGTGGCTGGGGAAACCCAGCCAGATGGGCAGGGTACAGATAATAAATTATTATTATTATTATTATTATTATTATTATTATTATTAGGAAAGGGCAGATTTTGTTTACAACATCATCACAGCCTCCTGTGGCAGGGAGTTCCATAGTTCAACCGTATGTTACATGAACGGCTTTCTTTTACAGTGGTACCTCGGGTTAAGTACTTAATTCGTTCCAGAGGTCAATTCTTAACCTGAAACTGTTCTTAACCTGAAGCACCACTTTAGCTAATGGGGCCTCCTGCTGCCGCCGTGCTGCCGGAGCACGATTTCTGTTCTCATCCTGAAGCAAAGTTCTTAACCCGAGGTAATATTTCTGGGTTAGCGGAGTCTGTAACCTGAAGCGTCTGTAACCCGAGGTACCACTGTATTCGTCTGGCATTCAGCTTGCGAATTCTAGTGTCACGGGAGAGGGAGGCAAGCCTTTTCTGGTCACCCAGTATTGTGGGTTTGAGAGCGCAGAATATATCCCGGCGCAGACATTTTTCTCAGGGTGTTTGTTTTGTTTTTGACCGGGTGGGGGGGGATGGCGGCCGGGGGGAGAGGAGGAGGACTGTTCTAGGAAATGTCACCGAGGACAAGTGTCAACTTTCCTAACACAAGCAGACCGCCAAGTGGTCCCTGGAGGCGTCTCCGTTGGCAGGAGGGCGCTGGCCACGGCCGCAGCTATTCTTCATCCATCAAGAGAGTTTACATCTCGCAGGATAAATGGTCTGGCCTTTTCCCGCCTGTGTTTACTTCTGGACAGGTCAGGACACGAAGGGGATTGATAGGGGATGCTGTGCTGGCAGTGGAATATCCCCTGACGGGGCCGGCGGGGAGGAGGCTGGGGGGGTTGTCTTTCTGAGCTGGATCCGAAAAAACGTCCCAGAGAAACTGAGACATAGCCTGTGTGCCGGGACAGGCCGTGCCGCCCCAGTGCGCTGCTTCCGCCAATGGGTGTCATGTCCGGACTGCGGCAGCCCCTGTAGGAACAGAGGATGCTGATTTATACTGAGTCAGACCACTGGTCCATGTGGCTAAGTAATGTCTGCACTGGCTGGCAGAACTGGCTTTCCAGAGTTTGGGGTACCTACCTAGAGATGCTGTGGGGGATTAATCTCTGGGGCGTTTCTGGTGCTGAGCTACTGCCAGGGCACACAGGAACACAGGTCCAAGTCGGTTCAAAGCAGCCTGCCTCTAAGCCAGTTGCAGGCAACATGCCAGGTGTTTAGTCGTGAAATCAGTGAAGGCGGTGAAGGTCCTGTGTGAGTGCCTGGAGGCAGTTGTAGGATGAATGGCGGCTAACAGATTGAGATTGAATCCTGGCAAGACAGATGTACTGTTTGGGGGGACGGGGCGGGTGGGTGTGGAGGACTCCCTGGTCCTGAATGGGGTAACTGTGCCCCTAAAGGACCAGGTGCGCAACCTGGAAGTCATTTTGGACTCACAGCTGTCCATGGAGGCGCAGGTCAATTCTGTGTCCAGGGCAGCTGTCTGCCAGCTCCACCTGGTATGCAGGATGAGACCCTCCCTGCCCGCAGACTGTCTCGCCAGAGTGGTGCATGCTCTGGTTATCTCCCGCTCGGACTACTGCAATGCGCTCTACGTGGGGCTACCTTTGAAGGTGACCCGGAAACTACAACTAATCCAGAATGCGGCAGCTAGAATGGTGACTGGGAGCGGCTGCCAAGACCCCATAACACCGGTCTTGAAAGACCTACATTGACTCCCAGTACGTTTCCGGGCACAATTCAAAGTGTTGTTGCTGACCTTTAAAGTCCTAAATGGCCTCAAAGGCCCAGTATACCTGAAGGAGCGTCTCCACCCCCATCGCTGAGGTCCAGCTCCGAGGGCCTTCTGGTGGTTCCCTCCCTGTGAAAAGTGAGGTTACAGGGAACCAGGCAGAGGGCCTTCTCGGTGGTGGCACCCGCCCTGTGGAACTCCCTCCCACCAGATGTCAAAGAGAAAAATAACTACCAGACTTTTAGAAGACACCTGAAGGCACTCCTGTATCGGGAGGTTTTTTAGACTCATAGAGGTGGAACGGATCTAGGATCCAGACACGGATGGCTGGCTGGTCGCAGTTCTGAGCAGATGGGGCATTCCTCTCAGGAGGCGATGTTGCCATGCAGCAACATTTTGTTGCAGGCTCAGCTTTTCAATATGCAGGTGTTTGACAGTTCTCCTGTCTCCAGCGATTCCCCCAGCAGGCAGTAAAAAACAGGAGGCTTGTTGTTAAATCCCTGGCTGGTTGGCTGCACTAAGTTTGAAGAGGACGCAAGCCTGTCAGCTGAGATGTAAAGCGAGAGGCTCTGGGTGCATCTGGAAGTCACATTCTGCTGCAGGCACTCAGAGTGGAGCACCTCTGAGCCTGCACAGAGTGTCCCCTCCTGGCGACCTTCCTGCCTTACCCTGCCCTCAGAAAAAGGAATTAATTCCATTTGAGAAGGGGATCCATTACTGGGCTCATACTTTATTCTTTTAGAGTGCCTCAGAGCATGTGCAGAGTGAGGGAGGGTGTGTGTGAGGGACCTACCCATTGTCCCAGGAATTAAGTAATCACCATTTCAAAAGGAATGGGCAGGCTATCAGGAAAGGCAATCAGATAAGGCATTATCGAAACCTGCCAGACAGGAAAAACAACAACACTCAAATTTCTGTTGTAGACCCGCTTTTCTGTGATGTAGGTATGATGTTTGAGGGGGTGGTCTTGGGTTACACCCCTTCTGTGATGTATGTATGATGTATGGAGGGGTGGTCTTGAGCCCAGGGCAGGGAATTTAAATTGTCTATATAAGGGCAGGCACACCTTGGTTCTGGGTCCTCCTTTCTCCTGCGGTGAGGGGAGCACCCTGTTGAACAGATCAATAAAGATCAGGCTTTGCTTCTCAATATTCTCTGGTTGGCCTCTGTTATTTTCTCCTACAAATAGGGAACCCATAAGGACTCTATGTGGGGCTCTTGATACCCCATAAGGTGACCCGAAAACTACAACTAATCAGAATGCGGCAGCTAGACTGGGACTGGGTGCGGCCGGAGACACATAACACCGGTCTTGAAAGACCTACATTGGCTCCCAGTACTTTCCGAGCACAATTCAAAGTGTTGGTGCTGACTTAAAGTCCTAAACAGCCTCGGTCCGTATACCTGAAGGAGCGTCTCCACCCTCATCGTACCCGGACACTGAGGCCAGCCCGAGGGCCTTCTGCGGTTCCTCCTATGAGAAAGCAAGTTACAGGAACCAGGCAGAGGCCTTATGGTGGTGGCGCCCGCCCTGTGAAACGCCCTCCCTCAGATGTCAAAGAGATAAACAACTACCTGACATTCAAAGACATCTGAAGGCAGCCCTGTTCAGGGAAGTTTTTAATGTGCAACATCTTCGTGTATTTTTGGTCTTTGTTGGAAGCGCCCAGAGTGGCTGGGGAAACCCAGCCAGATGGGCAGGGTACAATATAAATTATTATTATTATTACATCACTCATACATCATGAAAGGGGAGGTCTGGTGGCAGTAATCTGAGCATCCTGGACCCTGCCCCATGGTTCCCCTTGCCCTCCACCAAACACCCATCAAGTGTAACAAAAAAGATATTTTCATTTCCCTCTTTCCCAGCCAAGTTAATCACACCCTTTTGTCTTCATCTGGGTTTGTTATTTCTAGTATGGCTACGTCTCTGGCACTCAGGTATCAGGATGCCAGGGATTATCACTCAGGCAGAGGGGCTGCTGAGGAGCTGAGCTCACATGTCTATACGAATTTCTGAAGTTTTGCCAGTGAACCAGTACATAGGTACATTTATCAGTGAATTCTTACATTTGCTATCGTGCAGCAGAGGCCCTTGGAATAGATAGGAAGAAACTGCGATGAAGTGTTTTGTGGGGACAAATCACAAAAGTCACAAAAGCTATTGTGCTGGTTTTGGTAGTGGGCTGCATGTGCATGATATCTGCTGGAGGGGCAACCCCCCCAACCTATACATAAATTCCTGCAACATCTACCTAGTCGCCTGCTGGCAAGATCCGCTCACCGTGGGTGACTAGGCCAAGCGCTCTTGAAAGCCTGCCTTCAGGAGCTAATAGCTCAGGGCTTGAAAGAACAATCGCATGATGTTCTTGCTAATGTGTCTTGATTGCTTTTTAGAGGAGGGGGAAAGCTCCCCTTCCTCCCCGCCTGCCATTAGTCCTTCTCCAGTGAGACTCAGAAAAGCTTCCAGGAAGACCCTTGCCCACCCCAGCCTCCCCCCTCTTAACGGCTGAGGACGGGGACTCCCCTCCCAACACATCCGCCACCCCACCTCCCAGACGCAATTGGGCAGGAGCTAACCTGAGGCTGGCTTAATGAGTTTCCCAGCCACACGGCTTAATTGCTCTCACACAGCCTCCTTCCTTTGGGATCTGCTGGATCCCAGCGGCTTCCCCCAGTGATGGAGGGGGCTGGGGCAGGGGGCAGGGCAGCGAGAAGGAGTCAGAGTCCGGGACTCAAATCACACACCCCCCCCCAGACATTTTGGTGCCTAAGGCAGAAAACATCCTATTCCTTCCTCCTCCAGTGGTGAATCATTAACAACTGAATGGCAAGTTTTAACTGTGCCCCAGAAGCTGTCCGAAGCAGCCCACTTCTGCCTCCTGTCCGACGGCGGGGCCCGGGCTAGCTTGCCACCTGAGCCGTTGGTGGGGCTTTGTGTGACGAAGGTTCGAGGTCAGGCCCAGATCGTAATCAATTTGGAGACATGGTTTACGGACATAATGTTCTCCCTCCCTGGGTCAGGGGACATAGTGAGTCAAAGGTAGGCTTTGTGTGTTCCTGGAAACATCCAAAGGATGGAGGTACAGCGAAGATATTGGCTGGCAGAGCGCTGAGGGGGCTGGTACGAAAGGTCAAGCCCAAGGTGGAGGAAGCAAGAGTGCAAGGGGCCAGGGTTTGCTATGGCCAGAGGCTAAGGACGCAGAAGAGGAATCTGGCTCAGGTCATATTTAAAGGTGACCCCTGCACTTTCAGTCACGAAATGGGAGAAAAGCAAAGACAAACCGAGACAGCTTCTTAAAAAGCAGAGACATCACCTTGCCAACAAAGGTCCGTATAGTTAAAGCTCTGGTTTTCCCAGTAGTGATGTATGGAAGTGAGAGCTGGACCATAAAGAAGGCTGATCGCCGAAGAATTGATGCTTTTGAATTGTGGTGCTGGAGGAGACTCTTGAGAGTCCCATGGACTGCAAGAAGATCATACCTCTCCATTCTTCAGGAAATCAGCCCTGAGTGCTCACTGGAAGGACAGATCCTGAAGCTGAGGCTCCAAGACTTTGGCCACCTCATGAGAAGAGAAGACTCCCTGGAGAAGACCCTGATGTTGGGAAAGATGGAGGGCACAAGGAGAAGGGGACGACAGAGGACAAGATGGTGGGACAGTGTTCTCGAAGCTACCAGCATGAGTTTGACCAAACTGCGGGAGGCAGTGGAAGACAGGAGTGCCTGGCGTGCTCTGGTCCAGGGGGTCACGAAGAGTCGGACACGACTAAACGGCTAAACAACAACAACAATTGCTATGGAGCAGTGGTCATAAAGTTATGTAGATGTGCTGAAGAAGAATTCCACGAAACAGTGGGTCATCATGTTGTCTTTGGATATTACTGATATTTGTTTGAAACACAGGGGTTTCATCATTATAGGAAGTCCGACAGCAGGATCTGACCAAAAGAGCAACACTTTCCCCTCTTGCGGTTTCCAGCAAATGGCGTTCAGAAGCATTGCAGCCTCTGACTGTGGCTAGTAGCCGCTGCTAGCCATCTCCACGAATTTGCCCAACCCTCTTTCAAACCCATCTCTTGCGGTCATTGTAATAGAATTTTAAGGTCATATATATATAATAAATGTTCATAAATGTACCAATGCCTGGAGCTGCACAGGAAGACCTCCTGAAACCATTTTGACTCCCAAACTAAACCAAATGTTTCTCTGCAAGGAGGGAGGGTGTGTGTGAGGGAACCTACCCATTGTCCCAGGAATTAAGTAATCACCATTTCAAAAGGAATGGGCAGGCTATCAGGAAAGGCAATCAGATAAGGCATTATCAGAAAACCTGCCAGACAGGAAAAACAACAACACTCAAATTTCTGTTGTAGACCGCCTTTTCTGTGATGTAGGTATGATGTTTGAGGGGGTGGTCTTGGGTTACACCCCTTCTGTGATGTATGTATGATGTATGGAGGGGTGGTCTTGAGCTCCAGGGCAGGGAATTTAAATTGTCTATATAAGGGCAGGCACACCTTGGTTCTGGGTTCCTCCTCCTTTCCTGCGGGTGAGGGGAGCACCCTGTTGCAACAGATCAATAAAGATCAGGCTTTGCTTCTCAATATTCTCTGGTTGGCCTCTGTTATTTTCTCCTACAAATAGGGAACCAACATAAGGACTCTATGTGGGCTCTTGGATACCCCATAAGGTGACCCAGAAACTACAACTAATCCAGAATGCGGCAGCTAGACTGGTGACTGGGGGCGGCCGCTGAGACCACATAACACCGGTCTTGAAAGACCTACATTGGCTCCCAGTACGTTTCCGAGCACAATTCAAAGTGTTGGTGCTGACCTTTAAAGCCCTAAACAGCCTCGGTCCAGTATACCTGAAGGAGCGTCTCCACCCCTATCGTTCTACCCGGACACTGAGGTCCAGCTCCGAGGGCCTTCTGGCGGTTCCCTCGCTATGAGAAGCCAAGTTACAGGGAACCAGGCAGAGAGCCTTCATGGTGGTGGCGCCCGCCCTGTGAAACGCCCTCCCATCAGATGTCAAAGAGATAAACAACTACCTGACATTCATAAGACATCTGAAGGCAGCCCTGTTCAGGGAAGTTTTTAATGTGCGACATCTTCGTGTATTTTTGGTCTTTGTTGGAAGCTGCCCAGAGTGGCTGGGGAAACCCAGCCAGATGGGCAGGGTACAAATAAATTATTATTATTATTATTATTATTATTATTATTATTATTATTATTATTATTGGAAAAGGGGAGATTTTGTTTACAACATCATCACAGCCTCCTGTGGCAGGGAGTTCCATAGTTCAACCATGTGTTACATGAACGGCTTTCTTTTACAGTGGTACCTCGGGTTAAGTACTTAATTCGTTCCAGAGGTCAGTTCTTAACCTGAAACTGTTCTTAACCTGAAGCACCACTTTAGCTAATGGGGCCTCCTGCTGCCGCCGTGCTGCCGGAGCACGATTTCTGTTCTCATCTTGAAGCAAAGTTCTTAACCCGAGGTAATATTTCTGGGTTAGCGGAGTCTGTAACCTGAAGCGTATGTAACCCGAGGTACCACTGTATTCGTCTGGCATTCAGCTCGCGAATTCTAGTGTCACGGGAGAGGGAGGCAAGCTTTTTCTGGTCGCCCAGAATTGTGGGTTTGAGAGCGCAGAATATATCCCGGCACAGACATTTTTCTCAGGGTGTTTGTTTTGTTTTTGACGGAGGGGATGGTGGCCAGGGGGAGAGGAGGAGGACTGTTCTAGGAAATGTCACCGAGGACAAGTGTCAACTTTCCTAACACAAGCAGACCGCCAAGTGGTCCCTGGAGGCGTCTGCGTTGGCAAGAGGGCCCTGGCCACGGCCACAGCTATTCTTCATCCATCAAGAGAGTTTACATCTCGCAGGATAAATGGTCCGGCCTTTTCCCGCCTGTGTTTACTTCTGGACAGGTCAGGACACGAAGGGGATTGATAGGGGATGCTGTGCTGGCGGTGGAATATCCCCTGACGGGGCCAGCGGGGAGGAGGCTGGGGGGTTTGTCTTTCTGAGCTGGATCCAAAAAACGTCCCTTAGAAACTGAGACATAGCCAGTGCGCCGGGACAGGCCGTGCCGCCCCAGTGCGCTGCTTCCGCCAATGGATGTCGTGTCCGGACTGCAGCAGCCCCTGTAGGAACAGAGGATGCTGATTTATACTGAGTCAGACCACTGGCCCATGCAGCTAAGTAATGTCTGCACTGGCTGGCAGCAGTGGCTTTCCAGAGTTTCGGGTACCTACCTAGAGATGCTGTGGGGGATTAATCTCTGGGACCTTTCTGGCGCTGAGCTACTGGCAGGGCACACAGGAGCACAGGTCCAAGTCGGTTCAAAGCAGCCTGCCTCTAAGCCAGTTGCAGGCATCCTGCCAGGTGTTTAGTCGTGAAATCAGTGAAGGCGGTGAAGGTCCTGTGTGAGTGCCTGGAGGCAGTTGGAGGATGGATGGCGGCTAACAGATTGAGATTGAATCCTGGCAAGACAGAAGTACTGTTTTGGGGGGACGGGGCGGGGCGGGCGGGTGTGGAGGACTCCCTGGTCCTGAATGGGGTAACTGTGCCCCTGAAGGACCAGGTGCGCAACCTGGGAGTCATTTTGGACTCACAGCTGTACAAGGAGGCTCAGGTCAATTCTGTGTCCAGGGCAGCTGTCTGCCAGCTCCACCTGGTATGCAGGATGAGACCCTCCCTGCCCGCAGACTGTCTCGCCAGAGTGGTGCATGCTCTGGTTATCTCCCGCTTGGACTACTGCAATGCACTCTACATGGGGCTACCTTTGAAGGTGACCCTGAAACTGCAATTAATCCAGAATGCGGCAGCTAGACTGGTGACTGGGAGCGGCCACCGAGACCATATAACACCAGTCTTGAAAGATCTACATTGGCTCCCAGTACGTTTCCAAGCACAATTCAAAGTGTTGGTGCTGACCTTTAAAGCCCTAAATGGCCTCAAAGGCCCAGTATACCTGAAGGAGCGTCTCCACCCCCATCGCTGAGGTCCAGCTCCGAGGGCCTTCTGGTGGTTCCCTCCCTGTGAAAAGTGAGGTTACAGGGAACCAGGCAGAGGGCCTTCTCGGTAGTGGCACCCGCCCTGTGGAACACCCTCCCACCAGATGTCAAAGAGAAAAATAACTACCAGACTTTTAGAAGACACCTGAAGGCACTCCTGTATCGGGAGGTTTTTAGACTCGTAGAGGTGGAAGGGATCTAGGATCCAGACACGGATGGCTGGCTGGTCGCAGTTCTGAGCAGGTGGGGCATTCCTCTCAGGAGGCGATGGTGCCATGCAGCAACATTTTGTTGCAGGCTCAGCTTTTCAATATGCGGGTGTTTGACAGTTCTCCTGTCTCCAGCGATTCCCCCGGCAGGCAGTAAAAAACAGGAGGCTTGTTGTTAAATCCCTGGCTGGTTGGCTGCACTAAGTTTGAAGAGGACGCAAGCCTGTCAGCTGAGATGTAAGGCGAGAGGCTCTGGGTGCATCTGGAAGTCACGTTCTGCTCCAGGCACTCAGAGTGGAGCACCTCTGAGCCTGCACAGAGTGTCCCCTCCTGGCGACCTTCCTGCCTTACCCTGCCCTCAGAAAAAGGAATTAATTCCATTTGAGAAGGGGATCCATTACTGGGCTCATGCTTTATTCTTTTAGAGTACCTCAGAGCATGTGCAGAGTGCACCCCTGCAAGTAATCTTTTGGGGTTCATCGTTTTAAAGAAACAATATATCTATATGTGTGTGTGTGTGTGTGTGTGTGTGTGTGTTTATCTAAATAAATATATATATATTTAAACAAGCAATTCCTCTTCCCCCGTCCCCTCCTGAATTTATTTGGTCCTAGCTCTGGCTAGGGAAGGGCAAATCTCTCTCTCTCTAGTTCTCAGTTCCTCCTTTTTCCAATCAAAAGCTCCGCTCTCTACATTTGCACATCAGTTTGCAACGTGCTTTTTAGGCCCTTGTGAAAATTCAGGAGCCTTTTATCGGGGATTTGCTAACATTTTTGCACAGCGATTTGTGCATTCTTGATAGGATGCATTCTTGCATGCCGTTTCCCTTGCTACGGGCATCTTATATTGCATACTTTGCCCTCGTATGTGCCGCTCTGTGAGCACTATTTTAGTGGAGGTGTGTGTGATGGCCTGGGACTCGGGCTCGGACTTGGAACCAGAGGAGTCTCAGTCCGCACCGGATCTTTTGCCTCAGGCATCATCTGAACCAAGTCTGGGGCCTGACCCTGAAGAGTCCCAGTCTGCACAGGTTCCCCTGCAACAAGCACCAGCTGGGCCGAGTCAGGGGCCTGATCCTGCCCTGGCTCCAGATGTGGGGATGACCTCGTTGCCTCCAGCTGGGCCATCACTTACAGCTGCTCCACTACCGGTTGGGTCAGGGGAGGTTGAGGCGGCCCCTGGGTCTAGTCACCCACCGACGTCTCCCGAGCTGCAGAGACTCAGGTCTGAGAGAAGGAGAGACCTGAGCGCTCGCAGGAGGAGTGCTTGCCTTCGGGTGAAACAGGGAGGTGAGTCGCCGGGGGATCAGGACCGGCCGCTACCCTGACAAATATAAAAGGCTGCCGGACCCCGCCACAGATTAACATTGCTGTATGCTAGATCCTGCCTGAGATCCTGTACCTGTCCTAGCCTGGTTCCCTGCTTTGGCCCTGTCGGACTGACTCCTAGCGGAACCTTTTGATTCTGGACTGGTCCTGGACTGTGTTTCAAAGGTTACCCCTGGGCCAGCACAGTGTGCAGTGCAAAATTCAGAGCAATGCAAATTTCAGAGAACAGCTGTGATTTGGTTCTTCGTGAACCGGTTTCCAAAAGTGCATGCATGGACCAGTGGTCTGACTCAGTATAAACCAGCATCCTCGGTGCAGCCCCGGTGAGTGAAGGGGGAGCATCACCTAGT
This sequence comes from Podarcis muralis, assembly GCF_004329235.1. Taxonomy (NCBI): domain Eukaryota; kingdom Metazoa; phylum Chordata; class Lepidosauria; order Squamata; family Lacertidae; genus Podarcis; species Podarcis muralis. The sequence goes on along the minus strand of NC_041319.1, from coordinate 4,178,118 downwards.
GGTTGAAGCGGGCCGGGGTGGGGTGGGGTGGGCTGGGGGGGTGCCCCGGGATCCCTTGGTGCTGCTGGGGGGGTGGCGGTTGCAGTAGCAGCTCGGTGCCGATTCCGAGAGCGTCTGGGCATGTGCAGAGTGCCTGATCTCTCCTAGTATACAACTGCGCGCAAAACGCTCCCTGGCGCAGCTGGTGGGAAGGATTTTTTTTTTGGGATGGTGGGGTCGCTTATCGCTACTGCCCCCAAAATCTCTCCACCGTCGGGACTCAGGCTTTGGGGTTCCTTTAAGGCCGTCAGGCTATTTTTTGCCCAGATTCTGCCCCATCTCGTTTGCCCCCTCCTAAGCCAAGATTGGATGGTCTTCGGGGCAGAGACCTCCAACCCCAGGGCCCAGAATGGAGATGAGCCCCAGCAGCGCCCACTTTCTCTCCTGTCAGGATTCTTCCAGCTTGGGATGGGGAACCCAAGTCCCTGGACGGTCCAGATTTCGTCTCCAGAGTCTCACCTTTCCAAAGATTCCAGCTAAACTTTAGGAAGAAATTTCTGGCTGCTAAGAGCCATTCGACCAAAATATGGTGGTCTCTTCTTCACTGGAGCTTTTAAAGCAGAGGTTGGGTGGCCATCTGTTAGGGATTTTTTAAGCTGCGATTTCTACGTTGCCGGGGGGGGCTGGAATAGATGAACCCTGGGGGGCCCTTCCCAGCTCTACAGTCCTGTGGTTCTTTTCCTTCCCGCTGCTGATGTTCTCACCTGTCCACACCACCTGTGGAAGCCCAGCTCCACCTTTCGTTATGCCCGGCTCTGATCTGAACCATAAAAGCTCATGTGGCACACCCAGCCTGTTATTGAGCATCTGTTAGGAGAATCGCAGAACTGTGTCAGAGGAGAGACAGGGCGTCGCTGCCTCAGTTTCATCCAACTTCCTGCTACTGCACCTTTCTGTTATCCCACCTGTGTTATGCGAGAGGGGATGGCACGACAGGTGCCCCACATGGAATTTGTTGCATCTGGCCTGACTCCGGCGTACTGAGAAGGGAGCCCTGCCTCTCTCAAGAATGCCAGCTTGTCTCCCTTTATTTATTTATTTTTAATTAAAATGTTGCTAAGTTGGTTTCCTGGGCAAACATCTATTCAAAGCAGCCAGCAAGCAAAATAACATGAAAGGGATGGTAAGAAACAGTTTGATGCAACATCAGCAAAAACAAAAGCTAACGCTCTTCTAGGCTGCATCCTCAGAAATCTAGGGTCCAGATCAAGGGAAATCATAGTCCTGTTCTGTTCTGCCTTGGTCAGACCACATCTGGAGTCTTGGGTCTAGTCCTGAGCGCCACAATTTAAGGAGGATGTTGACAAGCTGGAATGTGTGCAGAGGAGGGCGACCAAGATGATTTGGAAACCAAGCCTGATGAGGAACGGTTGAAGGAGCTGGGGATGTTTAGCCTGGAAAAGAGGAGACTGAGAGGAGATACGAGAGCCATCTTTAGATATCACCCGGAAGATGGTAGAGCAAATTTGTTTTCTCCTGCTCTGGAGGGTAGGGCTCGAAGCAATGGATTCAAGTTACAAGAAAGAATCCTGACTAAATATCAGGAAGAACTTTCTGACAAATTGTCAGAGCATTGTTGTTGTTTAGTCGCGTCCGACTCTTCGTGACCCCCATAGGCCCCTTAAAAATTTTATTGGGGGGGCTCCGCCCCCCCCAATAATTTAAGAAAGTTATTAGTTATATTCAGCGGCGCCCGGCAGAGCAGCCCTCTCGGCCACGGCAGCCCGGCTCTCCCAGCCCCCGGGGGCCGCCCCCCTCCCTCGCGCACCCGCAGCGTTCCCGCCCGGGGAGGTGGCGCCCTCAGGAGAGGCGGCAGCCGCGCGCGGCCCGGGCTCCCCTCGCCGGCCGCGGGAGCCAAGGCGCGCGACGAGGGCAGCCGAGGAAAGGAGCGCGCGGCCCCGTCCCGCCCTCGCCACTCACCCTTCTGCAGCGGCCCCGCCCAGCGGGGAACTTAGAAAACTTCCGGGGGCAGGACCCCGGTATGGGCCCCCCCAATATTTTTTATAAGTCGGCGCCCCTGAACAGTGGGTATATCCAGAATCACTCTTCCCTCGGTCTGTTTGCGGACCACTTCAGCGTCATAAAACAAAGCTTTGCAGCTTGTTTTCACCAGATAAGACCCATTGCTTCTTTCAGAGATTTGCATAGCCCACAAAGACTTCCAGAGACCTATAAGACTTATGTTTATTTGGTTCTATGCTTTCAAAAGGAATCCATCAAGAGTGCATATTTGTGACTTTCAGAGATTTAGAAGATTTCTGTTTATTTGGTTTTGCAGAGAGTGCATATTTCATATTGTTCAATGTTCTGTATAGATTATACAGAGTATATTGGCATCGCATTGTTGTACTTGGTCATCGTGTTGCCTTTGGATATTACTGGGCTTCCCATGATGGGCAGCTGGTTGGCCACTGCGAGAACAGGGCGCCGGACGAGATGGGCTCTCATTGCATTCTTGTAGAAACTATGGGAGGAGCAGGCGGAGGTTTGCTTACTAATTTATTTCGGAAAAACTATACAGCGCTTGCTCGTCAAACCAACCCACCCCGAAGCCGTTTACGAAAAAGATAAAGCAATAAGCTCCACGGTAAAAACAACCCTTTGAATCATTCGAAAGATAAAATCAGGTTTGTGGTGCTGCAAACGCTCCTCCACCCTTCCTGTAGTATCTCCTCCACCCTTCCTGTAGCATCTCCTCGTCTCTTTCTTATTTGCAAAAAAGTCTGATTGTTTTGAGAAGCGGGGGAAGCTTTTTATGCAAAGGAAGGGGGTGCTCAGCCAACTCCCATTAAAACAACCTGGGTTTTTACGTGGCCCGATAATCCCGCCGGAGAACAGCAAATATCCAGTGGAAGGGAGTTCCGCAGGCCCTACCCATTGGAATAGAATGAGCACTTCTGTCCTGAGCTGCTTGTCTCTTAGCTATTGAGTAGATGACCAGGTCTAAAGGAAGGGCAGGATGGGGGGGGAGAGAGAGAACCAACCCCACAAACGAATCATTTCCAACTTGGGGAAGGGGGGGGGCGCGGTCTGCTTTGAAACAGTGTCCAGCCCCAGCGAGGAAGAAAGTGGCCTCTATTATTAGCTGCCCCACAGATGGCCTGGCCAGCTTCCCCCACCCCACCCCACCCCACCGCGGTCAGGAGGCTGCCAGAGAAACCGGCCTGACTAGAATGAGGTGGCAAGGGAAAGAAATAAATCTAGCGATAGCGTCAGGACCTGGAGGTCAGTTAGGCCTTGGAGGGGGGGCGCTTGGCAGCCCTCCTCAGTGGGAAAGACGCTTGGCGCAAGGGTATCAGGGCGCTGTGGGTCACAGGGCAGCAGCCTGGGGGAAGGAAGGGCCCCGCCTTCTGCTGCCCCCCCTTTCCAACTGCCCTCCTGCACGTATTCCCCCTGGACGGAGCACCAGAGGTGAGGGGGGTCAGAGGGATGTTTATTATCTGGGAAACGCAGGAAAACGCTCCAGCTCAGAAGTGCATTTCCTTCAAAACAGCCCTGCCTCTCCAAAAAAGGGATAAAATACGTTTTCGTGCAGGGAAGGGAGCAGCCCAGCGGGGCCGGAGAGAGAAGGGGGTGGCGGTGCGTGAGAACGTCAGGAGAGCCTGGCTTTTGTACCAGGCAAGGGCCTTCTCTAGTCCAGCATCCTGTGGCCAAAAGGAACAAAGAAATCTAGATAGACTGCCTCTGGACCTGGAGGTTCTCCAAGAACACAACAGCCTGATGAATCAGGCCAAAGGCGGCCCGTCTGGTCCAGCATCACAGCGGCCAACCAGATGCCCATCCTAAGAAACCCACAGCAGGATTCAAGTGCATGAGCAGTTCCTGCCATTCCCAGAGGTAGACTGCCCTGGCCATGGAGGTTCTGCTGTTTCAGTAGACCTTCATATGGAGAGCCCTGCTGGATCACGCCAAAGGCGGCAGTGGCCAAATATCCCTAAGAACCTTGTTGTTGTTGTTGTTTAGTCATGTCTGGACTCTTTGTGACCCCCTGGACCAGAGCACGCCAGGCACTCCTGTCTTCCACTGCCTCCCGCAGTTTGGTCAAACTCATGCTGGTAGCTTCGAGAACACTGTCCCACCATCTCGTCCTCTGTCGTCCCCTTCTCCTTGTGCCCTCCATCTTTCCCAACATCAGGGTCTTTTCCAGGGAGTCTTCTCTTCTCATAAGGGGCCAAAGTCTTGGAGCCTCAGCTTCAGGATCTGTCCTTCCAGTGGAGCACTCAGGGCTGATTTCCCTTCAGAATGGAGAGGTTTGATCATCTTGCAGTCCGTGGGACTCTCAAGAGTCTCCTCCAGCACCAGAATTTCAAAAGCATCCATTCTTCGGCGATCAGCTTTCTTTATGGTCCAGCCTCTCACTTCCATACATCACTACGGGGAAAACCAGAGCTTTAACTAGACGGACCTTTGTTGAGCAAGGTGATGTCTCTACTTTTTAAGATGCTGTCTAGGTTGTCATTGCTTTTCTTCCAAGAAAGCAGGCGTCTTTATTTTCGTGACTGCTGTCACCATCTGCAGTGATCATGGAGCCCAAGAAAGTAAAATCTCTCACTGCCTCCATTTCTTCCCCTTCTATTTGCCAGGAGGTGATGGGACCAGTGGCCATGCCCTAACAAAAAAAGCCTCTGTTTTTTTTTAACAAAACTTAACTTAAACATTTCCCACAACCTCATTATTATATCATTTCCCAGAAAGCTTTTACCACCCCACATGACCACCACATATGATAAAACGTAGCCTCTTTCCTTTTCTCCAGCACGTGTTTTGAACTGGTTCTATACATTTTGGCCAATTTTACCATGTGTCAAAATACCCAACGGCGCATCATTTTCCTATGATTTTCTTTCAACGAACAGCAGGGAGGCTATTTTAAGCTGCCCGTCTCGGGGGCCCTTCTGTTGTGAGGATGACACATCACCATGGCGGTGGAGCAAGCCGGAGGAGGCATAGCCTGGAGGACCAGAAACAACACCTTCTTGGCCTGGAAGGCAGCAAAGGGAAGGATGGACAGACGGACGGACGGGGAGAGAAATGCTTTCACATACGCAATGCATCACTTCACGGTCAGGAGCCGACGGCGGCGAGCCGGGTGGGGGCAGGCGCCTGGAGCAGGGGACGAGCGCGCAGGCGCCGGCACGCCAGGAGGTGTGGGATGGTCCTGAGAGGACAGACACCCTTGTCTTTTTATCGCTTTTGCACACTTTGACTCAAAGCCAATAATACCACAAACCTGACCACTATGGTCATGAGCGTCGGGAATGGGAGTTCTATAATCTGCTAAACAATACAGATAATCCAATATTTCAGTCTGCAATGCCGCTCACTGATAAACTGAGGTGTCTAATCTACAAGCACGATTCCAGATATAAGTAATCAAACAAGTACCGTGCGCTTACCTGGCCGATCCTGCAAACCTTATGGCCCTTTTGAAAAAAGCAACCTTTTTTACTCCTCGACACATAGAATCGCAGGGAAACTGTCACAGCAAGATGAAAACACCAATAATACATTCAATAAAAATAAAACCATCGCCGCCGCTCCCTCAAACACAAATTAACAAAAATGGCGGGCAAGCTGAGGTATGAGGGGCAGATGGCCAGAGCTAAGACCTTAGGACTCCTTCAGACAACCATTTCATAACGCCGGAACTCTTGGGACATTCAAAGAAGATAAATGCTTGGAGATTCGGGATAAGATGAGGTTCTTCTTCACCCCAGTGCAGAGTTAAACTACGTGAACTCCTTGCCACAGGAGGCATTGAAGCCACCAACACGGATGGCTTTCAAAGAGGATGGAGCAAATTCATGCAAGAGGGAGAGGACTATCGATGCCTGTG